>JAVYIG010005669.1:68472-132230 GCA_035222895.1 Strongylocentrotus droebachiensis
GAGATATCCGTCCGGGGGGAGGGGAGGGGGGGGGGGCGACAGACTTGAATTTGCTAATATCGAGGCAATGTTCACCCCCTGTTCACCAAAGACAACAAAGCTACTCCTCTTGCAACTATAACCAAACCTAGTTTTAGCCTCGTGCCGAAGAATATTGAAAACGAAATAAGAGAAATATTTCTACAGAAAACGAAACAACATTTATGAACAAACAATTTCTCTTGCATGTCTCATTTATATCTATGAAACGAACAAAACTAAAATGTAAATAAAACCAAACCTTCTTACTTTTGTATAAAAAAATCATGGATGTGGAGTCTTTTATTTTTGTTTGTCGTTTACGAGATTATGCAAGTCAGATTTTGATGACGCCGATGGTGATATGTTCTGTTTAAATCATGTTATGATTATGATGATAATGACAGATGATGATGATGCTTATAATGATTACGATGATGATGGTGATGATGATAATGATTTGCCTTTTGAATTTGGAAGAAAAAAATTCCATCATGCATTTATATCGTTTTATTGTCTTATAAACAAATTTACGTGCACAAAAACACTTTCCAAAATGTTAACATCAAAAAGAATTATTTACCCAAGGCCTGCTGGCATCGATGTCCACAAGTTCCAGGCGATCTAGAGGAAGGGGTGCTTTACATACAACAAAACTATACCCGTCCTTGTGTTTGGGGACGTAGTTCTGGGTCTGTCCATAGGGCGAAGAGTTGTCTGTAACCGTTTTCTTCTTGTTACCTGAAGTACGACGCATCCGTGTTATCAGCATCATGTCATCGAATAAAAAGACATACACTTCTTTAGTCTCCCAATTCTCTGTCAGACAAACAAATAGTAATAACAAAGCTGGATGTCATTCTTATTAAAATGGTTTAACTTTTAGACTCAGTGGTTCCTCCCCCTCCCCACTCCAGAAATGTTCACCGCGACTTTGTTCGCAAATTAATTTTTAAATCACAAATTTACATGACCTCATCATAGTTTCTTACATATCAATACGACAAGAATAAAAGAATAAGAATCGTATAAAAACAACTGTACTTCTGTGCTTGCATGGAATGTGTACATCGTTAGAAGTATTCAATGAACTCACCGAAGATATGAAGATGTCCTTCATACGTCAATGATCGTTTGGAACTAAACAAGACGTGTTCTCTTGATTTCTTGGCGATGGTGGATTTCAAGAACTAAGGATAAGGAAAGATACAAAGTTACATACAAACTCATTAAAATACCATGCAAACCGAAAACAAAAAGTATGGGTATCTGGGAGGCATGATGGTTCGAGAATATTGCAGTCACGTGATCTCATACCTGGAAGATCTCAGATTGAAAGACGATTCGCTTTTCTAATTTCCTAAATTATAAATCCTCATATAAGCAGGTCCATCGGATATGACTTAAAGCTAAACGTCCCCTGGTTACAAACCTAAAAGCACATACTTGCTTTGTTATAAGTCAGACAGAATAAGTCATAGATTATACAATTCAAATCAATCATTGAATCAGTTAAATATAACATTTGTGTTTTTTTGCCTGTATAATTATTTCCACATGGTATACAAACATATTCTTAGCATCTTCTATGATAGTTTTACATTGAATCCATTAACAACTTTGTGGAGAAATGAATTTTTGAAGGAACTGAATTTTATTGTCCTGACAGACCGTTTGAAAAAAGAAAATGATCAAAATTGCGCTTATAATACTTTAGCCCATGAGAATAATTATAAGTATAATAAGCTGAACAATATACTACTTATGTAGAAATACGATTATTATGTTGCAAAAATACAGCCGAAAGTTTGCTTACCTCAGGAACGAGACAGATAATTTGGAGTCGAGTTCTTTCATTGGAGGCCAGCTGATCATCTGTTGTAGTTCTCTCATTCGTTCAAAGTTCGCCAACCATTCTACCTTTCTTCAAGATCAACTGATGGGGAAAAATAACAGTTGTTGAAATGAATAATTCAGAAAGAGTCTTTTTTTTACAAGTCCCTTGAAGACATAAGTTTTAAATATAACTAAGCCGTCAATTCCTTTTCATAGCACAGAACCTTGCAGTGAACGTAACTGATATGAAACGTTGAATGATGAATCACCCTTATTTTAGTGTGATTAACGAATATTAAATGTATAAAATGCTACAGTTTTTCTTGTGTCCTGTTTGTTGAAACATTTTCCACTATCTAACTCTTCTGTCATTCCCACTCTCTTTCATTATCCTTCCCTTGTATGTATGTCCTTATCCTGATAAATAGCAGATTTCCATTTTATCTTCATGAGAAGAACTTGCAAAAGCTCAGGATTTGCACTCAACCAAGGACGGACTATAGATGGAAAATTTTCTTACCTGCTGGACTTTCTCCATTTATTAAACACTTGCTTACATTTACTCAATTCTTATCTCCAAATTCATTAAACAAATCAATATTTCCACCTATCTATAATAGCTCTAGCTGTGAAAGATCCTTTTTTCATAAGCTATTTTCCTTGTATACAAACTCCAATATAAAAGCTAAATTATAACACACATTTCTTAATTCAAAACTTACCTTTTATTGCACTCTCAACTGAAATCAGTGTAGATTCAGTAATTCTTTCTCACTGGTTTGTGAGGTACAGTTTCTGATGTCTCGAGTAGTAGGGTATACTTGGTAATTCGCTGGATTGGAGTGATCAGAAGATCCGTGAGTTGAAGTCTTTTACATCGGCTGTCCTGCTCACATATCTAATGGTTGAAATACCCAGAGATAAACAAAATAAATTAATATGGACTTGAATACTGAACAGTGGAATTCTACAGGAAAATATCTCAACATCTTTTCTAAGCAGATTCCTTCGGGCAAGGTTGTTCTTTTGTTTACGTCAATTTTCAAGTATTATCTGAATAACATTTAATCTAAAACCTCTCTTACAGCCAGACGACTCAAATGCTATAAATACTCCTTAGAGTGGAGATGGTTGCATGCATATAGGCCTACATCGTTTCAAAAAATATTGTTACAGTAACTAGGGTATATTACTAAAAATCGCTAAGGTATATAATGTTAGTATGTATTCTCACCTTGCAAAATTCAGCAAAGTCATCTTGCTTCTTGAGTGATTCAAGATATGCAGGGCTCCTGAATAGTTCATGCAGTAGCTTGAAAATGCAGGACACACTTGCATCTCAAACTGAGGAAATAAATCAGGAAAAAATCAGGGAGAGTCGCAGTTACTTCAAAGGTGGGGTTAAAATATCATGAAAGGTTCTCAAAAGTTATATGAATGAAAACAATTTTTTAACAACAACAAAAATCTTCTCAATTAAAAAGAATAAATGAATATTCCTCAATTGAACAAAATCATGTTGTTATATTTCATGAACTAAAGGATTATTTTTCAATCTGAAATGACACTAGACTCAATACACATTGTAGCATCGCGCATATAACTATTTTTTCTCTATTGTGCATTGATAATTTTGAAACACTCTGTCTAAATTTTGTCGCTTAAAATCTTAAATACGGTCTATATTTTCATCCTGTTATCTAAAATGAGAGTAATGTAAGAACTTAAACTGTGTTCTAGCATTGCGATGTATTCATCAGGAAAACATAAATCATACATTTATGAGTAATGAATTTATCCACTTACTGTTGCTAATGCAGCTACGATAGCATCAGCTTGTCCAAATTCTCCTTCTGAAAGTCGGCTTGAGAAGTTCTTGATCAGATCTCGACACAAATTCGCGCTGACCTAAACAGATAAGGATGACAAGTAAGAAAGAACACAGATTATTCAAAGGGACGCATTTAGGCGCACAATTGGAATATTGACATCAAAATAAAAAGCATGAACTCGGGTATAAAGCATTTAGTAAGAATTGTTACGTAATAATTTGGGACCAACTTACCGTACATAGCTCATCAACATTAGCGAAGAGTTTGACAATCTCTATGTGCATGAGATGATCTTCACATTGAGCCAACGGAGTCTTTCTTGGAAGATCTGGAGAAAAGAAATGCAGACATTTGTTTTGTTTTTGTCATTGAGGGGATGTGTTTAGTATAAATTCAAAGTTGAACATCGTGACAGCGATATAACAAAGAAAAAAGTAACCCCTATATAATATCATTTTCGGCATAATATTGGCCTTATCTATCTATATAAAACTAGATAATTAATATAACTGTAATACTGCGAACAAAATCTTACATTATATATAATATATGTCTTAAACAGACCATCAAAACTCGTCCCAATCAATATTATTTCCAATCTACATTGGAAAAAAATCGCACACGTTGATAATAAGCTTTCATTGATTGATATGTCAACATTTCGTGCACAACGTTTACCGCATCATGAGTTTTATTGATTGCATTAATTGAGTAAATAAAGGATTGTATAGCCGTCAATCAATATCTTCATGCTGAAACTAACAACCAACGGATTCCCGTAGGTCACAGACATTACCGACCTAGTGATAATTGCAAGAGAAATAGGGTTTGAAACCTTTGTTATCCAAAGAGACGAGATCATTCATCATCATCGACTTGAATTCAAAGGACATAAATGGTGTCACTGTCTTCAAATTATTTTGGATCCATAAAAGCTATAAGTGTAATACCCTTTAACGTATAGAATTGCAGTTAATAGCAAGTAATGAAAGAATAGGTAAATATAGTAGCCTATTATCGAGATCAGTAGTGCTGCTTTTGTCCTAGCATGGACCCTACTTAGTAGGGTCCATGGTCCTAGGGTGCATGTCAAGTCATTGTAGGTGGTCTTTCTATATGTGGATGAATTGCAATGTAACAAGCATGGGTGGTTTTGGAGGAGGACGTGCCATCTTATTTTCTATACGGTACTTCTGTTTACATCTGTTCTTCTCTCTCTCACCCCCCCCCCCTCTCTCCCCTACCACCCCTCCACCCTCCCCCCCTTCTCTCCCCCTCCCCCCTCTCTCTCCCTCTCTCTCTCTTATATCCCTTTCATCATCCTTTGTGCCACATGGACAGGCAACTACAACCACTTATACATATCTACCCAAAACAAATTAAAACTAAAGTAAATTACTTTTCAATTTCACCATAATTGGTGAAATTATTTGAGGTCGCTGATATTGCAATACTCACCTCTTTCAAGACTAGAATATGATCGACTAGATATGCGCATTCGCTTCTGAACACCTCCCATACTTTCTCTCGTCTTTTATATTCCTCCGTGCTGATGGAAGATATGTCGATAGGACGACCGAGTACAGATTCTATAAAGTCTTTCCAGTGTTGGTCCTGCAGTGGATGTATAAAGAATTCATTTTAACCATTGATTGTTACAATTATCTTGAAATGAATTGACGGAATGGAATATCAATAAAAAATGATATATGAGATTTGCAAGGCGCTGAGTCCACTTGAAATCAAATCCTCAAGGGGGACTTGACTGTGAAGAAGAAAAAATCCTCAGTACTGCAAAAAGGAGCCCAAAACAATCATTTGTAATGCTTCCTCTAACTCAGAATACCACATGGAATGGGAAAAAACGTAAAAGACTTCCATAGGCATAACACAATAGAACTCAATGGGAGATTTGATCTTTTAAAAAAAATATCCACCTTCAATTTATATTACATGCATAATTATGAACTAATTCATTCCCCAATGACGCACGCACGGACATGGGTGTGACTAAAAGTTATACCCATGACGTCATGTTCATGTATACTAAATCTCTTTCATAAATTACTATCATGACGGAAATAATTATATCACAAGCTGAGTGGGAGATATCACGTACTCGCAACTTAAAATTATAACCTGTTGTAATAGTCTAAACTTATGCAAGTGAACGTCACATTTCTATGTTAATTTTTAAAACATACAGATCAGCTAAATAGAAATGTTATATGACATTATTCGTGATATTCCCATACAGAGTTCATGAGGTGAAACAAGGCGGATGTATATCATGTTCCGACAGGCCAGGGGCGTGCTGAAAGTATACTTGAGATCCTCTTTCAAGGAATATAAAAAAAATCATCAGATGAGTATTTAAGACTGCAGTAAGATTCTATCCTAATAACCGCAAGAAATGTAATACCTTTCACAACGGATGCTATACAGATATTGATCTTGGTGTTATTCTGTGAAGAATATCATATCAGGAAATAGAAGCTTAAAGTGCATTTCGCAATCCTTTTTCTACCACATTAACTTCACAAAAGTACACTTAATGTCTATTCGAAACAAGATGAATAATAATTGAGAAGGAGGTCTTTACAGATCCAGAAATCGACAAACACTGGTTAGTGGTGGTGGTGGTAGTGGTGGTGGGGGAGACGATAGGGGCGCGAAATGTTTACCTTGGGAGTGCATAGGTATTATGCTACCTATAATTTTAGGTTGTACTATTGAAGCTATTTCCCAAAATCTGGGGCACCCATTATTACTCAACCGTTTGTATACATTTTCAGTGCAATTTCGTATTGAAATAGACTGAATATGGTCAATAATAGAACTTAACAAAATGGCGCCTTAATGACGTCACGCATCGATAATCGCCAAAATCTCTTCGTTTGGATCAATAATCATGCATAATGGCATATGTAATTTTAATATCATTAACCATGCATTCATGTAGAGGTGTCGTGGTCGAGCGGACATGTCACGGCCTGTGGATCAGAAGGGTCCAGGGTCCGAGTCCCGACGCGGCACTAATATCCCTTGCAAGACATTAATCTACATTTACCATACTCGACCCAGGTGAGTTTATTGGGTACCTGGTAGGAGTATTCCTTGGAATGCACTGTGCGCTGATAACAGCTGCCGGAGATAAAGCTATGGTAACAATTTCCAAAGCTCTTGAAGGCGCATAGGGACGTTATGCGCTCTCCAAGAACCGCTTACGCTACCAAATAATGATAATAATAAAATACATCAACCGAAACACTTCTGAAGAAGGATCGAAATAGACAAACCTTGAAGACAGCATATTCTAGTTCGTCTTGGTCGTGCCGTTTGAAGTTTGAAATGATAGCTCCCATTCCGCTCTTCTCTGCTTTCCCTATCAAGGCAATAGCAAAAATAGACATTGATGATAATTATATAAGAGAAAGTGGAAACATAGATAACTTATATCAGATGTTACTTTACATTTATCGAAGATAGATATAATCTGAATTTGAAAAAGTTGTAATATCATACTTACAAACTTTTTTCTGAGCATGGCAGCTATTCTCTTCTTGCTGTCTGTTGATGAAGAGAAAATAAAAAAGAATAATTTTAAAGTGTGCTCATTGAAATACTGATTAACAAACGCAATGATAATACAAAATACATTGTAAGTTTACAGTGAAACAATTTTTTTAATGAAGCAGATACATTAAATGATAGTAACGTAGAGAGAGGCCTACCTTGCACTTCTTCGCTGGCAACATGGTTATCCAAACCTTGTACACTTGATTCAATTGAAACCTAGACGTGAAAAAGAAAAAAAGAAAAAGGATAAAACAAAAAATCATTCGTATTTATGTAATTATGACCTAATCCACTCGAGTTAATAATTCCTATTTTACATTATTTTGTACAATATAAAAGTAAAGATATACGAACTAAAATTATCATTATCACACCGATTTAGCCCCTATTACCCAAATTTCTTTTATAGAAAAATCGGAAATATTTTACAAACGCACAAAATAATACGGAATTTGGACAATATATCAAAGCCGTTAAGCTGACATACTATGATGCTCAAATGATGAAATCCCACAAAATAACTAGGAAATATCTTTTTAAGATATCCATTTAAATAATAGAAAATCCATCGAAAATAATGAAGGAATAGCTTTTGTCAAATTATTTGCAATCAAAATGATCGTCAACACAGTCATGTGACCACAGATTTTAACAAATACATAAATAACTAAGTAATACTTTTACAGCAGCAATAATAATGTTTTAGAACTTACCCTGAACATGTCTGCTGCAACAGCTGAAACGAAATAAGATAGCAGAAATACGATTTAATTGTTTGTAAAGCTTTATAATTATGTGGCATCTAACGATTGAAAATCATTATTGTTGCTGATTTTGATTGAGTAATTAGCATACAGTCCTCAGCAAGCTCAAAATAATCTTATGTCTCCTTTCACTCCCCCTATCCAACTTCTTTCTCTCGCGCTCCTCTTCCTTTCTGTCTCCCTCTCCCACTTTCTCCCCAAAACTCTCTCCCACTCCTTCCCACCCACCTCCCACTCCATCCATACCCCCTCTCCGACTCCCTCTGTTACTCCCTCCCCCACTATCTCTCTCTCAAATTTTCTCTCTCCCAACCACCTTTCCCTCTCCCACTCCCCTCTGTTACTCCCTCCCCTCCCCCACTATCTCTCTCTCAAATTCCCTCTCTCTCTCTCTCCCAACCACCTTCCCTCTCCCTCCCCACTCCCACTGTTACTCCCCTCCCCTCCCCAATATCTCTCACTCAAATTCCCTCTCTCTCTCCCACTCCCTCTGTTACTCCCTCCCCTCCCCCACTCCCTCCCCCACTATCTCTCTCTCAAATTCCCTCTCTCTCTCCCAACACCTTTCCCTCTTCCACTCCCACTCCCTCTGTTACTCCCTCCCCTTCCCCACTCCCTCCCCAACTATCTCTCTCTCAAATTCCCTCTCTCTCCCCCAACCACCTTTCCCTCTCCATCCTCCATCATTTCACTCCCTCCTTTTGCCTTTGCCCGGAAAATTGCAAACTGCCCAAAAAAAATTGAAGTACAAATCTATACAAGCTATTATCATTCTTGCAATCGATGAAGAACACACGAATAATCAGAATCAGTTGGATACCACTACATGGACCTTGTGCTCAATGCTAACCTACAATGGATCTAATTTCTCTGACATTTTTCAATCAAAATTTAAATGCAATCAGAATCGACTTTAAGTCCTTTCCGCCAATACAATCAGTATACACTTTACGTGACGGTGACGAGGTCATAACAACATTTTAATTGCCTGATGTTTAGCTTCTTTACTCAAAAGATCAATAAACAACAATTCAAAGACATTTGCGCATTGACATCATAGTATAGAATAAGAACAATAATTACTTCACTGGTTGATTATATTAGAGGGGCGCAACCGGTACCTGCCCTTTCTTCGAAACCCAATTGGCCTACCTTAATTACACAACTGCAATAATGTGCCCTTTCTATCTATCTGGGGAGGAACATTTTCGGAATCGTGACCACCCCTTTTAAAAGAATCCTTAATCAGCCTCTGACTTACATTGTAAAGTGAAACTGGCTTCACTCATGATACTAGCCCGATGTTCATTGGATTGTTTCCGTGATGCTGTGGGTAGGAGAGAGTCCATCTGAGATGGTGATAAACCTGGGATGGGGGTGTTTCGTGCAGGTTGCGGCGGTGAATCAGGCTTGTAACTGCAAGGGGGACAATGATGTGGAATTGGGTATCTTGTCAAAATTATTATTCCATTTGAATGGAAGAGGAGAGTGTTTATAATGTTCACTGGTATGTTTAAAACGCGAAATAAAATATACCGTTGCTTATTAATTTGCTGTAATGACATCTCGAGTGTTGTTAATGGATAAGGGTCGGCCTGAATACATGTAAAAAAAAAGTTCAGTCAGTGTAAAAGGCATAGTTGTGAAGAAAGAACAATAAATTATTAAATTCATCTGAAGAAATCAATATCATTGTTTATAATAACTTCATCTGGAATTCAAATACTTTATAACATACCAAAAGAGAACAACACCACAACGTAATAATCTTTCAGATGACTCTGTCTCAAATATTACATGACGGAATACAAATTATTTGTCATTATATGAAAACTCCGTATATTCTTCACAATATATACAATTTTAAACATTTAGCACTTACTTGTTTGACTCTTGTTCTTCAGATCCCATTTCTTGAACAGCTGGTGCTACCTGTGTTATTACAGCATCTCTTCTCTGTCTCATGCGGTACGTCGGCGGAGGGATATTCTCTTCGTCTTCTCCTTGCTCCTGGGGTTCAACCTATACAAATTTAAGATAAAATTCATCAATCTGAGTCGCAACATTATTATTTGCAAAACTATATTTGTAAAATAGTTTGTTTTTAGTTATGATATACCAAGTGTGATATACGAAGTATAATATTAGTACTGTCATAAACATGCGCCAGAATTTAGATGAAGAGAGATGTATCTTGTAGGCGTTATATAGCTGAAGATCCTACGTGTCCTGTCCCTTCATAGCTATTTATCCCACGATTTCAGTATCATTAGTAATTGTTGTATAGAAGCACACTCCTCTATTCGAAAAGGAAAAGATACAAAACGAATGAATATAACTGTATGCGGTTGAATACATTTTGTTTATTTAACTATGGTAAATGAATAACTTACACCAGCAAAACCAACGGATTACTTTACAAAATTACCTATACATACATTAGTGAAATATGAACGAAAACAATAGAACCATACGTGAGACATACCTTTCGATGTTTGGGGTATGAAGACTTAACATTTTGGGACAATTCAGGCGATGGAATCCGGAGTGAACTTCCACTACTCGTTACAGACTCAGACGAATCTTGATATAGAAGGCAAAGTAATGAGACTTTAGTATTTTATTATGATGCCTCTTTTCAAACTCATCATCAATAAGTTGCATGATGATAATAACTATCACATTGTATATTCAGGGGCATTATCAAAACGGGCTAAGATATTCTTTCGCTATCTTTGGCTGTTTCAAAAGTACAGTTTGTATACTGAAGATAAAACTTTTGCGTTGACGTATTATATCTTATGGTTACAAATCTAATTCAATTTAGGACAGATGTGAAAAGATTTCTAAAAGATTATCTACGTTTAATGTTACAAATTATTGTCATTATAAAATGCTTAAAATATGATTCTTGTTCTGACAAACTTAGATGAATATCCAACACATTGCGTCATCGCCTATACATGGTAGCTCCATGGAATAGGCTACAGACCTGGCACATGGATAAAGAAATGGAGGCCTGAAAAAATGATTACCTTTTCATAGCTTCTTTCTTTTCCCCCTTTGAATTTTACTTTTGCTCACGATTACAAAGTCTGGGTAAGATACTCAAATATTTGAGACACTCACATAATTATATTTACTGCTTTCTTTCATGTTAGTATGGGATCGTATTCATGTGAAAGTAAAATAGAATTATTTGTATGTACGCCATTTGGAGTATCATAAACACAATGTTCTGAGTAGGCTACCATCTAGTATGGAGTTATTCTAAAACGACAGTCCTTTAAAAAAAAAACATGCATGCTGATGACGTCATATGACCAGTCTAAATATCGTAAGACGTAAGTTGTAGTTACATGTCTTTTGCCATTATCTCAGCTATTTTCATTTTGTAACCCTAACCACTACCTGGCCATGTCTCCTTCTTTTCCCCATAACAGAAAACTATATATTTTCGCGCCCACTTCCTTCCTCCCCCGCTATTTCCAATTAACATTTCAGATCGGCAACACTAGCTATGATCTTAGCTGACCCTTCCTACTTGTGAACTGTCCGTGTAATCGGTCAGAAGTCCGCTGGACAACCCTTGAATAATTTTACATTTAAAATATTTCGCACAAGACTATAGCCATAATATCAGGGCATCGAATATGGGAAGGAAGTCTGGGAAGGAAGCTTGGGAAGGAAGCCCGGGAAGAAATCATACCAGTTCTCCAGTGATTTTTGGACACCTCCAGTGCAGTGCAATCCAGCTAATACACTTAATTGCCCCTTCAGACGTATCGGTGCGTTTATTTTGAAGTATTTGGAGAGGCGGTACTGGATAACAAAACGTCTTTCAGATCTTTGTTGGGCAGGGTGCTTTAGTGAGTTGCTTTATAGTCTGACGAAAATTGAATGGTACATGCCCTTCAGCAGGGCCCCTAGTGAGGCTGACCTACAAAAGTACTCTAGCATTTTTTTTACTAATTTATTATACAAATTCCACCGTTCATTATTCATTTCATCATGAAAATAAAATCAGCGAGTTACATACATAACATCCTTTGAATATGATTGTATTGTCATGTTTAAGCTACTTATCGAAATGTTTTGGGATGTTTATAAACATATCACAAGATATTTCGAACTGGAGCTGTTATAAGGGTTAAGTTTGTTTTTGAAGAGACAAACAAACAAGAACAAGAATACAAAGTGTGTTCTCTTGACCACAAAGGTTAATGCTTTCAGCTTTTGGATCATATTTTCTCTGAATTTTGAGATAATGGGGATATTTTGTATTCCATGACTCATACTTTTCATGACCAAATTTAGACAAATATCATACCATCATGACTTCCTGCATTAATCCCAGACAATGAGTCTGAATCATCGGGATGATAGCTGACAACGAACGTAGGATGTATGATGCCAGCAGCGTCTTTTACCATCGGCCTTTTCTGCAAACGTGAATGAACAACAACGGAATAAATCTCGAGTAAGGATAACCTTAATCTGAAAATTGGTACATAATGTCAATGCCCTTAATCTGAAAATTGACTTACACATGTGAATGACTTTAATCTGAAAACCGTCACACACGAAGACTCAAGTATTAAGGAGGATATAGATGATTATTCGAAACATAACAGCCATGAGTGTCGTCTCGTTTCTATTATGTTTATCCATACAATAGCTCAGCTTGCTATGTATGGGGGAAATTCGTGTAGTTCGAAGGTTGAGAAACTTAGATTTGGAGCTTACATCGGTTCACTCTAAACACACTAAACGGAGAGGAGTGTCAGTTTAAAGTAAAACCATGATAATTATAAACAGTGCTTTCCATAATGTAATACTTATATAATTTGTTGCAGGCAGATTATCCAAACATTACATATATACTTATCATGCTTATGGAAAGAGAGACAGAGAAAGCGAGATGAAAAGGGAGAGAGAGAGATTGAGAGAGATCCATAATACATACAACTTATCATGATACCTATAAACATATTTAACTTCTATTTTTTAAATGCAATTTACACGGGTAAATTTTCATTACTTTTATGCCTATTTAACACATACAAACTGGAATTTAAAGTAAAGTTTGCAAAAAATATATATTGTCCCTCCTTTCGTCGTGGACAGACTATGTTCATTTTTGGTTTATCTCCGTGCATTATTCATAACATGATTTGGGCAAGTCTACAAATATTACTACACTGATGTACCAGGGAAATGAAATGACATGTGAGTTGATCTGATAAGTCCTAGCTAACATTTTTTTAAAGTAATCATTAGCTCTAAAATCAGAATCAATGAAATATCAGGATTTTTTAAAATAAAATATCAATAAAATATGAATTATGATGGATGTTGTGACATTTTCTTACCAACACGTCTGGTGAAGGGAACGGAGAAGGGAAGGGTGAGGTCCGTGATCCTTGTGACGGTGTTGGTGAATCAGCAGTATTAATGTTCGGCATTGATACCCCGATAGGATCCGGGTAATCATGTCGTCCTTTGATATCAACCAGTGGTCTTCCAGTCGGCAGGACACTGATGCTTGCATGGCGCGATGGAGGAAAGGCACGTTCATGTCCGAAGCTTAATCTGAACTGCTCAGAGCTTTGAGTTTTGGAAAGCTTCTTGCGGAACGCCCGCGGTAAAATCGAAGACGATTTCTCTGCTTTCGGTGGTGCCCTCTCGGTGTAACACTTTTCGCACATCTCTGTTAATTCCGTCTGGCTGCCGACATTCTGCTGGTGTTACGACCACATTGCGTTGTCACATCCTGTTGCCATGGATACCGGAGACTGTGTGAATCTCCGACAATATCTAACTGCTCGTAGACCGACTCTTCATCCGATTCGACGGCTTTATTATGTTCGGGGTTACCACGCAATACAATGTTTGCCTCGTCGTCGTTCTTTTCGTTGAGCATCCCTCTCATATCATTGGTTCTTTCTGATGATGACAGCTGATGACGATGTAGATCTGGCGAAGACATGTAGCACTTTGGCGCACATACCCCGACCATGTCGACATCATGAGCACCGCCATTGGTCTGAATTCTTCCATTGATTTTAGGGCCTTCTGGCATCATCGTCTTTGACTTCGTACTTTCGGATCTTTCTGTAAAACAAACAAAAACTATATCAAGTAGATTATATACCCAAAACTGGAGTGCTATTATTCTAAGATGTTCGGTGTCTTATTTTGTCTGGTATCTCCCTTTGGCATGAAGCCATGCCCTCTTCCCTGATTCTCTTATCTTTGGGTGCACTTCAATACCTTCATTTAGGCACCAACGCTCGCAGAAAAAGTAACACTTAGATAGTACGCTTACAAAATCATAACATCTAATAACACAGGAGTATACTATTACAATTGAAATATTCAATGGTGTTTATACCACACAATGCCTTTCAAACTGACAATACAACGCGACCCCCTGAATCTTTTTTGTGGTGGGTGATCTTCTTTACAAGATAAAACTACTATCAATATTTAATGGAGTGTACTGCCCCTTCCGGCAATATTTCTTCTGTTCGGGGCACTTATAGAATTCTCTCTCTCTCCCTCTCTCTCTCTCTCTCTCTCTCTCTCTCTTTCTCTCTCTCTCTCTCTCTCTCTCTCTCTTTCTCTCTCTCTCTCTCTCTTTCTCTCTCTCTCCCCTCCCTTCCCTCTCCCCCTCTCTCTCTCTCTTTCTCTCTCTCTCTCTTCCTTTCTTTCATTCTGTATTCCCATTATTTTTATAATAATTTTTGTTTTTGAAAATAACTATAATTGGAGATCATCTCTTACTAAATTTCAAGCTAAATTAATTTTGGCTAACTTTCTTGGAGTAAATTTAAGTATCTAAGTATTTTCCAAAAAGAATATTGGTTTTCCACATTTTGAAGACCCCCCCCCCCCGCAACATAACAATTTTGTGTATATCAACAATTTAGAACAAAACAATATCCTATATGTAACCACGGACCTACTTCAAATAATGTTACACACTTGTCATAACGCAATAACCTTTGATATAAGGGGGGGGGGGGTGGGGGGTAAGCGGACACTTTTTTTTTTTTTTGGAGGCCAAAAAAAATCGCAACGACTCAGCCGGCCGAAAAGTCGCTCAGTGGGGGGGGGGGGGGGGGGGGGGGGGGGGGTCAAAATTTCAAAATTTGACATTTTTCTTCGTTGGGGGGGGGGGGGGGGTAAGGTCACCTTATTTAGGTTAGCCGTGGGTAAATTTTTTTTTTTTTTTTTTTTAATAACAAAAAAAGAAAAAAGAAAAAAGGGGGGTTTTAGGTTTTTTTAGGGGGGTTTACATACATAAAAATACCAAAGGGGGGGGTTGAACCCCCAACCCCCCCCCCCCCCCCCCATGCGTACGCCCCTGACACTGCAGATGTGTGTTTGTTAACACAACATAATTATCATATTTTCAACATCAGGAAGGAAATTAAACGAATGCATTTTTCGTGTTGCAAGTCGATTGTGTTATATATGCTAGTTGCTATTCACTCCTTATACTTCCTCTGCGGTGAATTGTCTAGGGAAGGAAATTTAACACTCTGGTACATTTTTAGATCCGGCATAAGTGGTGCGACATTTCAAACAAGTGCTTCTCACCTATCACCGAGTCCTTTTACACACTCTGCTACGAAACCATATTTCGAGTTCTTAATTTTCAGTCTCTATTTTATATCATGATTCCTAAATTGGAAAACTATTGGTTAATCATTGCCACCGTATTTTTTCATAGTTTTGCCATTTATTAATAGATCGTGTGATCACTTAAGTGTTGATATCTCACAACTTGAGGTGAAGTCATTTCTAGAAAATAACGTATATAAATAGAAAAGAACATGATACATATATAAAATGGATGTTTTAAATCTTGAACTAAATACAAAAAACTGTTTGATTTGAAGCATGAATCTTCTCTTCTGCATTATATATCTATGGATATGTACAATGTATATATATTTATATATATATATATAAACATAAGATATATAAGACTCTACATTTGATATATAATATATATATATAATGTAGAGTCTTTTATATTTAGGTCAATTTATATGTCCAGATGCGACGAAAACACACACACACACACGCATATAATATATACATGTATATAGAACCAATAATTCAATTTGGATAATCCTCAGTCAAAGCGATATATACACGTGGGTGTGTGCGTGTGTATGTGTTTGTGTGTATATATATATATGACTAATAAAGAAAAAAGACAAACAGGCACACACACACACACACACACCGGACGAATGGGCGTATCCAAGGGCACAGTTTCAGTCTCTGCCCTTAAATGTTCAAATATTGTACGTAAATTTATAAATTTAAGTAAACATGGTCCTTAATATCACATTCCCTGCTGCATAGCAACTATTACAGTAACACTATATTTGACAAAGATAATAAACACATATTGTGACAATTGCCACATACAAGACAGCACAAGGTCAAAATAACTCGAGAGGAAAAAAAAATACTGAAGCTTTTTCCGGTTCGTGAATAAACGGCTATTACAAAAAAAGAATTGTCGTATTGTTTGTTTAACACCTTTTTAGAATTCTGCTCAGCTGAAGAAAGAAAAAGAGGTGCCAGTCTAAAACTGTACTCTGGTGTTAAATTTCCTTCTCCGAACGACTCACCACAGAGAAAATAGCAGGAGTGTATATGGATTGATTTGGTCCCCATTTTACATTCATGGGATAACATCATTGCCCTGCATTCATTCTAATAATAACTTAGTCTTTGAGAGCATGTTTAATTCATATTGTAAAAAGAGAACATAAAGGCCTACACAGTATTTCACATAACACTGTATACGATCATCTTATTTCTTGTCTGATGCACCCCGGGTGCATTGACATTTATATGTTTGTTCTTTCTCTCTCTCTCTCTCTTTCTTTCTCTCTCACCCACACTCACACTCTTTATCTCTGATTTCTGGAAGATATTAATATTGCCACATTCAGGCAACTATCAGATAGGTGAGCGAGCTTGTAAGACAGTTGAAAGCCAATTTACGTTTGAATGTCACTCTCTACCTGTCATATTACGAAGTCTTGTGAATGTCTATATACATTGTGATATAAATCTATGCAAAAAGCGAAGAATATACTTCTTTTCTTCATTTCCATTATTATACCATTATGAATTTTTTAATCAAATGAGAGATTACTTTTTTACACGCACCCACATCAATGACAAGGAGAATATAACTTTTATGGATAAATACTCGATTCCTTGACAAAATCAGTTAAAACGATTCTCAAAAATTAGCTTCATAATTTGTCGGCACCTGACATTTTCAAAAGGCCTAGTCTTTCAAATAAACTTCGAAAATGCTAATCATATAGCATATACACTGTGCTATCGGGACTAAATAGAACTAAAAATCATACGTTTCAAGCTTCAATCTGCCTTGTTTTCTTTCTTGATCAATTTCACATTATTTTGGTTGATGGTTACAAGCAAGGTAACAATCACAATAACCTTCTGTTCCAATTGTTTCTAATCCCCAATTCGATCTTACGCTCTCACACTCACTGAATATTGAGTGTGTATGGGGCAGTACATGCCATGCGTGGGACGAGGTGAAGAAGGGTGAAAGTATAAGTAATGCCCTGTCTTTAAATTCGAGCCCGAAATTGTGTTTATTTTCTTTAACTCTGCGCGGTATAATTATAAAAGAAACAAAATGAAACTATCCCATAACTATTCCACGAGTATGAAGCATCAATGTATGACGGATATTTCTTACTGAAACAAAATGGTGTATAAGAACTATAATGGCGCCTTTGTTATAACTACTACATTATCCAGAACAGATAGGGGCGTAATTCTCTCCGGATGGGGGTGTTATTTAGGCAGCCCACGTGTCATGGACCCCACGACCCGGGGGTGGGAGGCCGTGGAAAATACATTCTCACGGAATTAAACGAAACCTAAACTAAATGTTCAATATTTATGCCAGACTAATTCCGAAATAATATTGACTTTCTATACCGAATCGGTAATAAGTCAATAGCTCACTAATGAGCAAATATAGACAAGGATATAAGATTAAGTAGTCCCAACTCATGTGCATAGTAAACGGTCACCGTGAGTAAATAAGAATCATTATTTTTCGATTAATGATTTCTAGAGTTCGTTTGTTTGCATAATATATATTTGCTGCCTGAAATAGCCCATTTAGTGCGTGTGAATATCATTAGTCCATTTTCTCGCAAAATGTAATGCAAGTCCACACTACCTATTACCAGAGATCAAAATCATTATCATGAGAGCATATAGAAAACCATCAGCGTTTAAAGGAGTCAGTAATTCCGAATAAGATCCAAAGCAGCCAGCTATAGGTTTCTTCCATCCATGCATTAATACCTGACATTATTCATTACACTGTTCACACAATGACTACATGCACGAGTAGCAGAGAGTCAACACCTAAAGTTTACATATACTTCGCGGTCAACCTAACATTAAGAAAAATACAAATATTGTAGACATATCCTTGAAAAATGGTTGGTTTTTGTTTCAATGGATTTCATATTTGTCACACTTCCTCTTTTATCGTCGTGATATGCATGTGTTCTAGATGAATATGGGTAGGCTTATGGCCCTATAACTTCGTATAACTGATGATAGGTTTTTTTATGCACTACGGAAAATGAATGATTTTTGTTTAAGATTGCGGATGAAAATGAGGGCGTGGAAATATGGATCAAGTAAAAGAAATTGGATTAGTACGTGTAAAGGTTGTTCACGTTTAAGCTCAAGTTTAATTTGTCACATTCCATTAAAAATATACCATTAAAAACATAAATAATATGAACAATAGCGTTTGTATAAACAAAACATTACAGTATAGAACTAAAATGTGGAAGGGAACCGCATAGGCCATTGGCCTTTCGAGGAAGAACCCTAAAATGAACTAATGCAAGTATCTTCTGTGGTGGTGATAATTATAAAACATCCTGCCGACAAGATTCGATGCTACTAGATATATATGTATATAAATATAGACCTATACACACAATGCTATATATTTGAATATTCTATTTGCCCATAGTAAAGAACCTTTGTCATCAGTTATATAAGTAACTAACTTGTATTTACCTATATTAGGTAGAGATAGTTTTTCTCTCTGCAAGTGCGGCATCGAAAACCGGCGCCATTTCGTCATGAACGTCATGATGGAATCTCGGGAACTCGACACACAGAATCACGAAAGTAAAAACAAAAGCTTGTTGATGACCAGCAGGTGAATAGCGGGGGATCTATGATAGCATCCTAAATTAGATTCACGGTTCTCCCAAGCATGATGAAGATGGCCGAAAGGTCTCCGGGGTAGAATTAGGTGGGTGTTGTCATGTCAGGCGCGATCGAGCTAACTCGAAGAGAAATCATGCATCAAGTTTGATTCTTTCACCGATCAAGTCATAGAGACCGGAGCGTGGGTGAGACCCGCTACTCACGTTTTGCTTTGAGTACACGTTCTAGAAATAACAAATAACCGCCACCTGAAAGGTATGCCCAAAATAGCTCTGTGCACGTGTTGTTCTTTGTATGGTAGTACATGATATTCAAAAGGAATATATAACAAATAAAAAAAAAAGTTTCCTTAGGTAATACAATCTACATGTAAACACACTCGATATCCTATCTTTAGACAAGACAGTGAGTAGTTTTCTTTAAATCACCCTATATACCATTTTCTTCTTAACCATATTCCTTTCAATCTCTTGAGATAAGACACTGTGTTCAAAGAGATATTGTGTAAAATAATGCTAATGTTACATTACCCGTTGTGAAGGAAATATGTTATATATAATATAAGCTCGCCATGATACACATCCTGGTGACGTATATACTGTCATCGAATACATGTAGGTGTTACTAGGCGTGGACAAAATAATGGGAACTGCAACGCCCCCACCCCGCCCGCTCAAGAACTTCATAAATGTTTTCGCAATTATCACCTCATATTCAGGCATTAGTATAGTTAATTTGCAACTTTTATGTTAAGTGCCAACATATTTCCTTGCTTGTCTTGCTCGAAAAATATTTTTTAAATGTTTCTAGAGAATCTGTTTTTCTGTTGTTTGGTAATATGTAGTTTGGTAATTACATCTCTGCCATTGAAGGAAATTAAATTCCAGATTCAGAACTAAAATGAAATATAATCCTATTAGATCATTTACTATGATTAAAAGATGATTAGGATATACATTGACCAATCAGTACTTTCAATCTTGTTATACAGGGCGTATCAATAAAAAGTTTAACCAACTTTGGTAGCTCCTAATCTAAAAGTCATAACCAATATGACTCTGGAATTGCTTTCATGATGAAAAGTAATGTATTTTATGTCCAATGATACCCTATTCATAATATTTCTACCACGGGTGAATGAGCAACAGAGTCTTTAAAAAAAAGTTGTCAAAATCGCCTCGTTTAAATATGGGTCAGGCCATACAGTATGCATGTGCTTCTTTGGTCTTAAATCCTTTTAAAAGTTAAATTTATTGTGCCTCGTGCTCCAGTGCGTCATTGTTTAATGATGCATGGCTTTGCTTCAATCGACAGGATAACCCTACTAACTGATTGTCTCACTTTAGTTCTCTCTGCTCACTTGTCCACTGCATCATTTCACACGCATAATGAGCATATAAGGTGTTGATCTCGAATAGCGATCGAAAACTCAAAGGTTACTAAACCCAAAAGGCAAGAAAGAACATTAATTTTGTATGATGATAAATATGAAATAAATTGACTGCAGACTTCCATTAAAAAAAAAACATCTCAGATAAACTTTATCCATTTTGTATCACTCGATGAGAAGGTTACCTGAATCAAGGGATGCAAATGAAGTCAAGTTTGTAATCATCATAGCGAAAAAAATATCATGCATTTTTATCGCAATTAACACTTTTTTCAACTGTCTAATAGTCAATTTAAATGAAAGAGCAATTGTTTTGGAATTATAATGGCTTTTGGCCCACGTTCATTGATTCTGCCCAAACTTGGTACAATACTTTTTGAAAATCCTGCTGTACGTTCATCCTTGGCAGCACAATTTTGAAAATGGTATCCTTAGACAGAGTATTAGTTTTTCTTTACACTAAGATATGATTCAAGATCACACAGGTTATAACTTTGTGATTAGAAGCTACCAAAGTTGGGTAATCTTTTTTTTATATACGCACTGTATTAGGTAGAAAACACAAGTAATTTATTCTAGACATAATGGTATACACGAATATTGCGCCGCAAGTACACAAAAGAGTTAAAGGGATTGGATCGCCAGTTTCCATGTGCAGAAGGCCATAATTCGCTGACACCAGACTTGGTGGAAATACCATTAATGGGGGTACAAATTTGCACACAGCAAACCCATAGTCCAGTCAAGAATTACCCCCTAATCTCTCGGAGAGCTCGAGAGTCTTCGGGCAAATCAAAGCATTACATAAGGTCCAATGGTCATAAAACTCAAGGCTAACCCTGGTGATTGACAACACCTGTTATTGGGTAAACACCCGAACGGTGTCGAATTCCGCATGAGAGCTGACTACTCAGTGACTTTAAGTAAGTCTTGGTCCAAGCAATGAACCGTTTTACTATCAAATGCGTGGTCTTATCATTGTAAGAGTCGAATCATTAAAGGTAAAGACCAGTATTGGTAACGCCCCAATTTCAAAAAATGAAATGGAAGCTCTCATTACAATCATGTGAAAGAATATGTTTTGACTAATACACGATGATAAAAAATTTGCCAGGAAACCGCCTACTAATTCATATATTTGGTAAATTTATTTCTCTCATGGTCGTGTGAGAGAGATAGGGTAGTCCCATATACATCTTTCTGTGTATAGTGCTTGTAACTTTACGAAGAATGGGCCAAATTTTTTATCATTTTGATGATTCCAGAACCTTGCAGATGCTAGATGCTAGATGATCAACCTTTTCTGATCGATTCCACAACGTTTCTTTCACAATGCAATCGCATGACCATTACTGGTCTTTACCTTTAAGGTTTTGATTTGATTATATGCTGATTTCACTATTTATTAGCTATAAATCACTGTTTCTTTTAAACTAGTCAAAATGTTATACCCGTATTACAGGTTATTTATAAAGACCAATATGCAACATGGCTTCACGTATGAAGACATAATACGAAGAGGGGCAGGCCAAGTTTGTTTGACTAAAGTACTTGTAGTTAAAATAATTTGTATACAGAAATACAAGTTATTATTTATCTATAAATTAACTCATAAAGCCATATGCCAAACAGACAAAAATAATCTCAGAAATATTTCAGACAAATATCAGAGCTGCATGTAAATATATATTACGTCAGTTTCCCACGCCCGCAGATCAATTTATTTATGTCAATCTCAGTCCTTTCATGTGCGTTCAATTTGAATTTACTCAGCCCACCTGTATAATTAAGTCGTTTGTATTTATGACTTGTAAGCCCAAATAAAAAATTGAAACATCCAGATGTATAATTGAACAATCAGATCAATATTTCTGTATCATTCTTTTATACACAATTTCCTCGTATAATGTACAACTTGTTCATTATGAATTTTCCATTACATGGTCGCATGAACAAGTATCAAGAACATTTGCAAAATGCAATAAATTTAGGAGCAACCAATTTGGGATGTCTAGTTTCCCCAAAAACATTTTCCTGTGATGACTCGCATCGTTTTTTTTTTCTGTTTTTCCTTAAAAAGTTTGTTTTCCATCTTATCACGATTATAGAATCCAGATTCTTTTCTTCGTCATACTTGCTCTATATATAGGTACATGTAATAATCGTGTACTCCAAAAGCGCGTTATAGTACTTCCAAATAATTTAGCATGCTTATACTATACATAACTGTGAGCAAGAGCTTCACAAACATTTCTCATTATTAGCGATGTTGGGAACAAAATGATGTATATATACCATGACATTTCTTACAATGGTGTTTCTGAACAAAACAATATAACATAACTATTGATTTGTATGACATCTCTTTATAATTATGTCAATACATCAATGTTTAAGACATCAGGATATTATTTCAATAACCTAGAAACAAATAAGAAAAGACAAAACTTCTTCACACGAGATATTATCAGCATAAGAGAATAGAACATCAGAGCAGGGGCGGCGATTTCTTTTCATGACCGGGGGGGACGAAATGCGAGGAACGAGGGAGGAGTGACGTATTGAGCCAAAACGTTTTTTTGGGGGGAGGGGAGAAAAAAATCCGCATCATCATCGCTCTTACATGTTACATGCAGGCCCCGCGGAACCGTTTTTCAAAGTTGGAGGGGGGGGGGGGGGTAAAGTATTTGCGATCAGATAGAGCAAAGCAATTAAGTTGGGTGTAACTTTGGCGTGGGGTCCAGGGGCAAAGCCCCGGCGGGGGTCAAGGGGTGGAGCCCTATGAAGCTCAGAGTTTTTAGGCATTTAATAAGGGTCAGATGAGCATATTTTGATATTTTATTTGTGACACTTGCATGCAGGTCACTAATCGTACTGGGGTCCAGGGGGCGAAGCCCCCAGAAGCTCAGCGGTTTTAGGCATTTAATTACGATCAGATGAGCATCCAGGGGCCGCCTTATAGGGCCCTTGGTGGGGTTTAGGGGGCGGAGCCCCCGTAAGCTCAGGGTTTTAGGCTTTTGAATATGGTCAGATGACTATCCAGAGGCCCGCTTAGGGCACTGGAGGGGTCCAGGGGGCGGAGCCCCCGGAAGCTCAGGTGTTTTAGGAATTTAATTATGGTCAGCTGAGTAACCAGGGACAAGCCTTAGGGCCCTTAGTGAGGTACAGGGGGCAGAGCCCCCGGAAGCTTGGGGAAAATCATGCCATTTCAGTAACATTTGTAAATTAGTAACTGGTATCGAATTAGAAATAAACCAGGTTTGAATTTTATCGGGGGGGGGGGGACTGCCCAAAGCACGAGTGAGTGAGCATAGTGAACGAGAGGGGTCAAGGTAAATTATATTCCTTAGCAAAACTATAGTATGAAAACAAACAAAATACCTGTTTCACACTTCACTTTTCTACAATATTAATTGTACATTTTGAAGGATATTATGCGAGGGAGCATAGCTCCCGAGCCAGAAGATTTTTGCATTTTTATTTGTCTAAACGCTGCACTCTTGGGCCCTCCAAAGCCTAATAGTGTGTTGCAGTCCTTAGTCAGTATTTGCTGTACATTATTTTTGTGTACTTTTTCAAATTTTCCGGGGGGGGGGACGATCCCCCCCTACAAAAATCGAGGGGGGGACGTGTCCCCCCCGTCCCCCCCGGGATCGCCGCCCCTGCATCAGAGTGTTTATCAAAAAGTGAGAAGACTAAACTTAGAACAAAATAAAGTGAAATAAACTGCACAATAATCGATTAAAATCAAAATATCGAAAAACAAATACCACTTGTCAGAGCAACAACCGCGGGAAATTTGTCAAACGCTTACAACACAACATGGCTACATTTTGGTATGCATTCTAAATGTGGTATATAATTTGATTGCAACCTTATAATGTCTCAGAAATCATGTTCTTTTTGTTGTCGATGCGAAGAACGTCTCGATTTCGACCTCCTTCCGAGTAGAACCACCGAAAGGTTAGGGGGTCAATAAGCGTTGGATGACAGATGGGGATAAATGCTGTATGGTGCATGGCCTGGCGTCCATAGTAACACTCGAGACCCACATAATACCCCCAAATTCGAAATCACAAAATGTTTCACGATTCGCCGCCAAAACACCTATCCACAGCATAATTTCATTGACAGTCATTTCTCTTTTCTTTATCATATTTGGCCTGGCTAATGTGTATGTACAAGCAATATTCTATTCTTGATTTTCGACAGCCGTTACTTCTTGTCTGTCTCATTTAATTTCACCAAACGTTAAAGTGATGTCAATCAAACTATACGTACGTGAGCAGCTTGGTATCGGTAAACCTGGCGTCACCCGTTTTCTTGTCATCATTTCTACAAATTCCAGATGATTATAGATTACCCGAGTCTTCATAAAGGCCCATATACTCCACAGTGACGAGACACAAATCAAGAGATAAAACTGACATCAATCCACTCGAATAATGACCACGAGAGAGAGCGACGCCTTTTTCCATTTAGAGATGCGCGCCATCCATGCGTTCGGATGAAAATGCGTTAACTCTAAACCTCGATCACCGCGGGCAAAATGACGATGCGGGCGAGGCGATGTGAAAATAAAAACACCACCAATCTCAGCGCAGATGCGGACAATCCCAACGATTTAGAGAGTCGCTAACACGATTTTTATACAAACAAGTTCCTTCCTTTATATTATTAACCATGTTAGCGGACCGATTCATCAAAATGAATGCAGACATGGTAGAGATGTGAATCGCACATTATTGAGAAGAAAACACGTCTTCTAATAATAATAGAAATAATGTAAATAGTTTATTAATGTCATGCTTCGTTTTCTTCAACAAACTAACGGTTTGAAAGATTACTGGGAGTACACCTACTGGCATTCAGCAGAATTCATTTACGCTATATTGAAAGTTTGTGTTGAGGATGGTACTGTTTAGTGTTTTTTTTTAACAAAATCAGTTCAAACTTGATGGCCCGAATTCACAAAGGAGGTTTGTCGACAATGCTCCTTTTGTTTCGACAAACCTCCTTTTGTTTTTTACAAACCAAGGTTTGTAAAAACGCGTCGAAACGCGTCGTATGACGCACATAAACCTCGGTTTGTCGACAAACCTCCTTTGTGAATTCGGGCCGATGAGTTTATACGAGAAACATCATGTACAATTATGTTCTAAAGTGTGTTTTGGAAAGTGATTTGCAACTGAACCTACGTGTTGCGCAATATTAACACTATTCCTTGATTACACAATTTTGTCCCAACTTTCTCTTTACTGTCTTGTAGAGCTAGTGATCGAGCCCAAGTATGTAAACTTAAATATGAAAATACAAACTAGACTAGGTCGATCTTCCCTCCGGTTAAATTTCATTTCGGGTTGATAAAAACAAAACTGGTATAATGTCCTATTAAAATTAAATTAAATTCTATTAAAATTCGCAAACTTCAAAAGAAGCCTATTTAGGGGACTGCGAGGGGCAAATGAGTTTTGTCAAAAACGTTATGCCTATACTTCCAAGGTATGATATCCAAGGTATTAAAATATTACCCAGAATAACGTATCGAACACACTGCACTTCAAATATTGGAGATCAGCACCCAGTTAAATATGATGGTAGGGGTCTATTGACACAGATTCACAAGAGAATACACAATCGCATTACAACACTTACCGGTCTTCTCTGCTTCCACAAAATCTTCAAAATAATAAACATCTGGAACACTCCACCGGAAATCGTCCAACATGATGAAGATTAATTCCTCAATCGATTAATGCATCAAAAAGGAAAAGCTTCTTGCTTTGAAATTTCCGTCAAAATAGCCCATGAAATCAAGGCTCACCCCCTTTAGCATAGCCTTGGTGTGGTAATACTGAATCCCATTTACTGCTTTCGCCATCCGCTACTGACGACAGTGTAGAGTGTAAAAAGACGCCACGGTAATTGCGCATAACTGGGGCTCCGTCGCCGCATCCAAAAGGCCTGCGGTATTCAATAGTCAATCACCGACCGTTCACCAAGGGCATTAAACTGGACATCCTGTACAGGGTATGAAAGCGAAATCATTCGCCCAGTTACACAACGAGAGCAGCCATGCTCAGCAGACTTTAATCCATTGTTTATCCTTTTCTTTAATAGATAGTATAGATAGATAGATCCACCCGTAAAAGTAACTGAAGCACAGCTTTTCGCCGTAAAGGCTGTCTGGTCGTTCAAGCATAGACCTACATAATTATTCTTGAATATTCTATCTTGTTTTCAATAGTTAAACAACCCTCCGCTTCCCCCTTGAAACAGTCGAACGTCTCATGCCATCATGCAATTTTGTTCCATATATCATTAGAGATCTGGAACAACACTGATTGACGATAATTTGATCCAGTCTGGCAATTCAATGTTACTTATAGTCTTATAGCTATATAGCCACCGACATTAGCTGCTTAGAAGTGTTTTATTCATTGTCCTTGACTTTTAAAAAGCTTTTCGACACGTATGCATCATTTTACCACTCTTTCATTAGAGAAATTATAGCCTCCAAAGCTGCTTGCTTGCATCTTCCTCTTTAAAGAATTAGATCACTTTGTGGATCAGAATCATTCACTATACATTTTATTTTACACAACCAATTTCTAGCTTGTTTATCAACCATGACCATGTATAACAAAGAGGGTTCTTAGATTTTGAATAGAGTTATTATGTACGGCTTTACCCAACTATTGATTATCCTGGGTTGTAATCAATGGGAGAAAAGCTAGCTTAACACGACATACACAACCAGCTCAACCTAGATTTACCTCACATTTTGATACGATGTATAAAGGATATCAAGCACGACAGGAAGCATTATGCGGTTTAGATGAAAAAAATGTATAAAAAAGCAATTTCAGCATTGGATGTTTTTCGCATATCCTTTTCTCCAACTCTGATAGTGTTTAATCCTAAAAAGAACCCAAAACATTTGCATAGTTCAATGAACCCAACACTACTTATGTCGTGTGTGGCGCTGTTTCGGTATTAAGTAAAAGCTGATTGGGTGTCTTTTTGCTTCGAATGTTCGAAGATATTTATTTATTGCTGGGGCGCCACCAGAGAAGTTGACGATGGCATAATATCTATCAGATACAGGGCGAAAATACATATTAACGGTCGCCCCCCCCCCCCCCCAAAAAAAAAAGGAAAAAAAAAAAAAAATTTGAATGTGTAGAATTAAATTCTGTCGACGGGGACGAGGAAGAGATAAACTGAGGATCGGAAATCAAAGGGGATTTTCCCTTCAAAGTATGCCCATGGTGAAGCACAAGGGGCAGACCGAGTTTTAAAAGTACAACCTCGTGATTATAAGAAAGCTCTTTCTTATATATTTTTGAAGAAAAAAAACACCCACGATTTTGACAATTTCATCTAAAATACATGCATACCCATGATATTTCGCAATTATTGGCAAGGTTTTGGTGTTACCGTGCGTAACCTACAAGAGAAATAATCTTATTATTTTCAAGGATAGAAGATTAAACGCGATAATGAGAATTAGTCACGGTACTCGAATATAATTACAAGGAAGGCACATTTTATTATATCGCGATAAAACGATCAGGGACAGAGTAATGTTTAATTCCAGTTGTTTCCTTTACTTCTGATAACTGGTTATTATATGCCTGCCTTCAAAGACATGTTTGTAAGGATGCTCTTCTGCGATGGGAGCTCGTTACGCATTATCACAGTACATTATGTTGAAAACAGAAAGTTTAGTTCATCCCACTATTCTGCACCACCCGTATGGAACGAATGGTTATCAAAATGGTAAAAATCTGGCCCTGGTTACGGAGTAGAATCGTATTATGCCTTTTATTCATTCAATTTGAAATGAAAGATACACACAGATCTCAAATTTTCATCTGTAATATTATAATCCCATAGAAAGCACCAAAATCATTAATTTTTGATGAACCAAAAATTGTTAATTGCTCATATACATCTATCCGACACCATGACCCTGACCTATGGAATAGTCACCCAACTAACTGTTAAATCATCTACTACCAGGGGCGTAAATCCCGGGGGGTGGGGGGGCTGCATCCCCCCTGGCTTGAAGTAGGGGGGGATGGCCTGTACAAACATCCCCCCCTGATATCATCCCCCCTGAAAAAAAAATGCTTATTCAGCGGTCGGCTGAGCCGTTGCGATTTTTTGGAGACCCCCCTCCCCCCCCCAAAAAAAAGTGTCCTCTTACCCCCCCCCCCCCCCGCTTATTCAGCGGTCGGCTGAGTCGCTGCGAAATTTTCGGCCCGATTTATAAATGTTAAAACCCCCCCCCCCCTTGAAAAAATCCTGCGTACGCGCCTGGCGTGTGGTGGCTATCGCCGATCATCCCCCCCACTCCTCGGTACGGATTTACGCTCCTGTCTACTATACTGTCAATATTCTTTCAAGGCTGCCATGAAGCGTAAATTATTATCAGCATACAAGAGGTACTATAATAATACTTTCATAAGCGCTCCAAACACAAGCACTCGCACACACACTTACAAATGCACATACATAAATAAGAACATAAATAAAACGTTTCACAAAAGACATACATTAAAGAACATACATAATTATAATATGTTAAAGGTTTGGTCGCCCATATAGGTTCCTTTTCTGAGGCCACCATCACGTTCAAGCTCTAGCTGAAGGTGGCAGTCTCCTGCATTTTTTCAATTTTTAAATCATTTTTTAAAGGTATAATTATTTAATTGATTTGTATTATTATATGACTTTATATATATTTCAACTTTTGTTAATAATTATTATGTACCTAGTTTGTATATTAATTTCTATTATGTTGAAAAATGCGGAAATCAAATCAAACGAACAAACAAACAAAAATGGGTAAACTGCATGAACTTTTACTTCCTGCATAAAGCTTTGAATAAGAAAAAGAACCCTTAAAACCTTTCTGAACGTATTTGACGACATAAGGTTGGTGACTGCAGATCTTAAATTATTGTATAGGCGGTTCGTTTGCTGGTATGCTATAATCACTGTTTAATGCGATAATCCATGCTCAACGACGCTCCTCCTCTACATTATTGTATTAGCTGTCTGAACTATTAGCTGTCTGAACAACACCGTTACATACAATCCTTAAACCACAAACGTCTTAATCCGTGGTGCTAAGTAGTTCAGACATCTGGGAATAACTTTTCGTTACTTTCCCAAGGTATAGCTTTTTAAATATGAATATTAAATTGGAAGTCTTATATTATTTGTTTAAAAACCTTTATTCTTTTCAATATAATTGATGAAGCGAGCGAACGTGAAAACCTCACATTTTGGTGAGATTCTATGATAACTCCACATCTTCACTGTGTGTGCCATATGGACTATAAGGGGTAACAGGAAACATCTTGCTTTATAAAATTCTCAATATGTTAAAAAAACAATAAGATCGAATATTCACGACTTCGGTACCTTTCTTCAAATACAGGTGCGAAACGGGAAATAGCCAACAAAGCGTTGCTATATTATTCAGAGTGAAGTTTCGAGGACAATAGCTCTTAAAATCCTTGAAAAGAGATCTTAGAGAAGGCTTAAGTATAAACTTTTCTTAGTATAGTGCATGTGCTTCTCAGCTACTGGCTGGTGAGCTTTATGTATTCTATTCCCCATCCTGTTCTTCTATAGCTGTAAGGCCTACATAAAGCAGGCGAAGGATATAGTATAACTGGGGGGTGTTTTACAAAGATCCTAAGTTGAATCTCTAAGTTGGACTTAACAATATTATGGAAAGCCGTTAGCATCTTTAAATATATTTTGTAAAAGTTATTTGAAATAAAATAAAATGTTGATTCAAATCATTCATTCATATTTTCTATAATCAAGGAGATTTCATGTTCTTGATGTAGAATTTATGAAAAGTCAAAAGTACTTGAATATTTGCTTTTGAATATATTCTATTTTAAGGCTACAAAATGGCTCTACATAATTTTTAAATCCAACTTAGAGTTAAGTTTGACTTAAGTTTGAATCATACATAACTTATAAAAACCTTGTTAATTTTAATAGTAGTAGTAGTGGTAATATTAGGGTTAGGGCCTATGAGTATTATTATATATATTGTATAGTATATCCAGCGGAGACATTTTTCAACCTTTACAAATAATTGCTAAAAAGGGAGGGTAGTATAAATGGAAAACTTTGATTTAAGCTCCGTATCCATTCAAGTCTTCTCTCCTTTTCATTTACTTTTTCATATACAGTGTAATAGGTATAAAAACATTGTATATGGATGACCGAAGTAGGACGATGGGAGTTGGTATATAGCGGCACGTTCATTTGGTCAGCTCTCGATCTGTCTTTGCCTACAAACTGGCTCAGACGACACTGGTTCGAAACTGAGCCACGTCTTACGGATGGTGACGTTAAAGGTCGGTCCCCAGACGTAAATAACCATATCTGATTGATACACGTCTGTAAAAACCCAATTACACACACCCACACACACGCAGACGAGACACGTCATAATGCAGATACCATCATCAGGGAGTTGCGAACAATACATAAGACGCCATTTTAAGCTGAACATTTAACAACTTTGTCCCTTCACAAATAACACATTACCAAAGTGTATTACACAATTATTATTCTAGCCGGGTTGTATGTTATATTGGATGGATTGAGATAACAGCATTGTAAGCTGAGCTGACGTGACGCCATATATTGTAATTGGATCTCAAATGAAGCCGTGTGTAACGTCAGACTATTATTTCAAGTTCTGTTAAGTTTTTGTCGACAAAGAGATGATTCGCAATAAATTTAGAATCGGCACCATCCATGACGCATATTCACATGTAACCGTCGTGTGACACATGCATTATTATTATTTTCTTCATTCATAGACAATACTTATCATGAAAGAAGAAGTGCTTTCATATTACAAAGCTTACTAACCGCATTGTGCTGTAAACAATACTCGTAGTTCAACACTGGACGGTTCTTTAAAGGCGCTAAACAACATTAATAGTAAATGTTGTTGCACAGTACATTGCACTGAACCCACCTAAAGTTACTGCATCCCATGCACCTCCTCGAAATGGGGCGAAAAGAAGTATATTTTACCCATCGATAGAACACCACGTCAAAGCATGCTTAAAGCCCATCTAAAGTGTTGGGAGCCCCAAATTCGCCACATATTTTATGGCAAAATATAATTTAAATTATAATGTGAGAGAGGGTTTGTCAATTACTCTGCAAAGAATCCCCCTCCCCCCCCCCCAAAAAAAAAGAAGATAAATATTGATAAAAAAATGCATAATTTGGTTCTTCTGTTTTACGTAGAAAACCTAAATGTTGTATTCTTTCATAGATATTCGACTTCAAACACATTTGTTTTGAAAATCCTTGCAGGAATGTGTCTTAAATGACACCCTCTTTCACATTATGATACAATTTAAGTGACACTTTCCCCATCAAATGTTTCGGGCTTCAAACACTTTAAAGGGGCCTTAATCTCTGCTGAAGAAAATGTAATGTCGCGATATTAACTTTTTTTTTTATATAGCAGAGAAATTATGATTAGAGCTTTCATATTTTACATAATCACAAATATTTCTTCTTATTTCGATATTGTGGGAACTACTGTACTATCAATATAACCTGATAACAGGACAAAAGAGGAGTTTTCTTGTTTTTTCCTCCTTTACAATAATTGCCCGAAAGGCTGACTGGTTTTGAAATGTGTGATGTCTAATATTAATCTAGACTAGTATATCATATCAGACATATTAATCTGAACGCCTATATAAAATTGGATCAGGTCACATCAGTTTGGAAATGTCTCCATCGTTGTCATTATGAAGCTAAATAGACATGGCATGAATCTTGACATTTAATATCAGGGTTAGTCACAACTGTGACCTGGCATCAAAAGGGATCAACCCGCATTATATTCGATGTCAAATTACATTATACTTGTCATGGTGATGCTACCTGTTGCTGTCAGTGACATTGGTATGTTTCCCACTAAAATCCTGATCAAAATGACCAATTGGTAACAACTTAGACCAAATTACTGCCGGACATGTAGGTATCTACTGAAAATGTTGATTTTGGCATAGCTGTCTTTTAGAGTGTACGCTTCTTCTTATTCTTCAACCAAATACCTCGAAATACTTCTAAAGGAATGATTTGGACGGTTGGACCATCGGGTTAGAATGGATTTAGTGAGAGAGTTAATATCCAAGAAGTGTTTTTGTTTTTGTTATCTCATGATGATGATGTTGATGAAATGAACAATCCTACTCTACTGTAGAAATCATTAAATTGCACAAATTTTCGTTTTTTACACCCTGATCAAAATGAATGTCACTATTAATATAGGAGAAGGTACAATGTTTTAGTGGTAGAGCAGTGCATGGTAAAGCTGTTGGTCCCCTGGTTCCTTACTTACAAGTATACAGTGCTTTCTTGTAAAACAATCAAACACTATGAATATAAAGTATTGTATAATACAACATGATGATACATATTGCATGCACCAAACGTCTTTGATCAATATTTAGTATGATGAAACTGAAAAATAAAAATGCAAACAGACTATGTTCCATGAGTATCATTTTTTTTTATCTCACTCGCTATGATCTCTCATCTAGTAATTTGAATGGTTATCACGATGATAATCACAGAGCTTATAACACAATTGTTAAGTATTGGTTCAAACGTGACAAGATACATGCAGTGTGAATTTCCCTCTTTCGTTTCCAGTTCGCCCCTAAACTAGTTAGTGAGTTATACAAAAATCATAATAGATCAGACAATCTACATTCCAATATCTGTATACGTTATGTAACCAATGGTGCTAATGCACGGAATCTCCTTCGCATGGTTATTTTTGTCATGCACCTGCAGTAGTCGTATGAGTGAAACCAGTATAGCATCATTGTAAACAGATAGATCTGTTAATCATAATACCCCTGGATACGTATATATAAAAAGGCCAGAAAAATAAGTATTGTGTAAAAGTTACAATCCCTTGTCAATAACACTCGAAGCAGTCCCATAATTCTAATCCGACCGAGTGCCTAATCCACATGCGAAAGGTATTAAACACAGGTTTACACCCTTTAAGAACTCCTTTAAAATAAGCTCAAATGGGATAGAATGCAAGTCACCATGCAGAAATTGAAGGAAAAATAGTATTTGAACCATATCGTAAATTTATGGTAGAATAATTTAATGGATGGATAATATTCAAGCATGAAATTTATTGCAATTGCCCGTATTTATCTTTTTGGTGTTTTGTTTGTTAATGACTTGGTTGATGTATTTCTGTCATTAGTATTATTTCATTTTCTATTCCCACACAATCATAAAAGTGTCTAATAAATTGCTTGCTTTCACGATAAAATCAATTTGGTGTAATGGAGATTTTATATATTTTGTTTTCTCTATAACAGCAAGGCAATGTAATCATTCATAAATGTATAATTATGACATATAATGAGGGACGTCGATTTCTAGGGTCGCCCCAATACATTAGGGTTAAACTGTGTATTCTACGGTATAGATCATTTTATTTCGAACTTATGTGTTTGTCCCCTCTCAATCCTTAAAATGGACGAACTCCCCTTATTTACATTTAATGTTAATGGAAGAATTATCGAAATGAATGAATCACAGAGTGTTATAGCTATAGGACCTCAGTGGAAATAGCTTTAACAGCTCTCATTGGCTATCATGTATATTCTTTTAATATGTAAGCTTTTTGTTTGTTTTTATGTGTACTGGAATTAAATCAAATTCACAGAGCGAGACCAGTTTTCGAATCAAATCACATCGAATAATATTACTTCCCGCTCATTTCATAAAGCGAGTAGCATAATTGTTCAGAAAATATTACCTGATAATTATATACATTCAATATACTGCAGGTTTGTATTTTCCTTGCTTCATTTGTCCTCTTAAAGAGTATTCACTGAGAAGTGTGACATAAATTCTTGGTCTTGTACGGACATGGCGGAAATGTTAAATACAAAAGGGTAGTGCGTTCCATTTGTTTAGAACCAAAGTGTTATATACTTGAATCCTAGTATTTGTTTTATATCCTTGACGAGGAAACCATTCTACATTTGACCAGAAGTTATACTTGTTACTTCCATGGTAAGAAGACAAAATTCAAAATCCCATATCGTATAGGTAAATGTTAGAAAGTGAATGTTGGTAGTTAAAGCCTTGGTGAAAGGCATAAACATGTATGAAGTAAGTGGACTGCAACATTATGATGAAGATAATACTCGATTAGGGTTTATCCAAGCAAAGAGTGTATCAAGGTGAGGAAACAAATAAAATCGAGGACATGAAAAATCTCGTCACCCTAAAAAAAACTTCACAGCAGGAAAATAAACCCTGAATAAGGATTTACACTTACCTTCTAATTTTCGTTTTAGTTGTCGATGTTGTTTGACGAGCTTGATGTAAGCTTTCATCGCCTGCACCTCGAAGTCGATTGTCTCCCTTAATTGCCTCTCTAGATCTTCATTCCCCTCTTTCAACTTATCAAGCTCCTCTTGGAGATCCCTCCGACCATGCCCTCCATTTGTTCCCACCGAATCACTTTCTGCGTTATCTCCCTGAAGTTCATCACCGTCAAATGCATCTGGGACTTCGCCTCCCTTGCCTTCTTTCCCCGGTATAAAGCCGACGGGCAAATGATTTTGATCTGGATGGGTAATGCCAATTGAAGCATCAAGTTCGGCATGGTTGATATCAGTTTGTGTACTTGATTCTACGAGTTGATGATGCTTATGGATTGAATCTGATCCTGATTGTTTTGGTTTTGATCTCACCGTCTCGCTATCGATTTCCATTCGTGTTGAAGTCATTTGTTTCTCCGAGGATCTTAATGAGGAAGATGCCATCGATTTTTGTAAATTAGTTTGGTTGATCTTCGTTCGTGCATTGCGTTTTGCCTCCACATCGAAATTACCTTTCTCGAGATGGGAAATTGGTTGTGTCGATGCCATCGCTGATTGGAGCTGTAGTTCCGTAAGAATTCCATCGGTATTGTGGTCACTCATATTAGGTGATATTTCTTGGGGTTTTAAGTTGTTTTCCATTCCCTTTTGTGGGTCATTTTGAAAGATTCTCCTCCCTTTCGTTTCATATGTAAATGGTTTAAACGGTTCTGAGGAATGTGTAGCTTTCAATGGTTTAAAGTCACCCGACCTTAGTGCCGTTACCCCTCGCTGATCGTGGATTGGTGCATTAGTTTTACTTCTATGGTCCACAAGGTTATTGAGTTTTGAGTCTATACTTCTGTAGACATGATGTTGTTGATGAGGTGTCCCTTTTTGCCTCCTCTGTTTCAAACTGTTATTGTCTTGTTTTGTCTCGTCGACAAATCTATTTTCTTCTAATTCGTCATGACTGTCCTCCACCTGTAGCTTTTCGATAGACACCACTGTGTTTTGAATGACCTGAAGTGCCGCAAAGGCAGTAGACTCTAACTTTTCTAATTGTACATGGTTTAGAGTCGTTTTCGGCTTTGTGGTTTCACTGCCATTTATCTGTCTCCTGTGCTTTACATCGCCAGGAGATTTTGTGGCAACATTTCTTTGCTTTACAGAGGCTTCACTGCCAGCTCGGGACCTGATTAAATCCGCATCAGATTTGGAGTCGTTGCTGTCTTTCAGGTCCTTTATGATAGAGTCTAATTCACGTTGGTATGCACTGATGTTCCCCCGATGGACATCTCTCGATTTTCCCGACACCTTACCTCTCTTTGTAGCCTTTGCCATCATGTTGCTGGGATTCACCATCGCATTTGATACCAATAAAAAATGTAAAAAGTCATTGATGTCATCGTATTACTCAACTAAGCAATGTCAACCATCATGCATGTCCACTGTCCATAGAACCCACTCATTAGGCAACTTGTTTGTTACGAACCTCTAAAATCGGCAGGTGGTTTTGTGCATCCTCCACTCTGCAAAATATGACAGTCACGTTCATGGCGCTTTTCCGCTGCAGTTTTTTGACACCTCTCATTCACATAAGCACAATTAATCTGTCAATTCAAAATATTGCAATAAAGAGGTAATTATATTACAAGCAAGATACAGTATCATGACCACATACATAATTGTGTACTAAATCGTCGAATTCAGTCTTACATAATGACTTATGACGCATACTTTCACTCCGGAGACGTTGGAGACAGATCCGATGCTTGGCAGTTGAAGCTAAAGAGAAACACGAAGGCCTTTGTCAATTTTAAAGTGTATCTGTTTGATTTTTAAACACCGCCGTGTAAAGCATGAGAACCGAGATCATAAAGGCCAACATCATTATTAGGTAATTGCTCTTGTAGGTACTTGTGTCTCGGTGACTCGAGGGTTTGGCATCGATAAATCCTATTCATGGTGCGATATGCATCCGCTCAGCCAAAGAAAGGAAGACGTAACAGAATGAGTGATACTTTCGATCCCTCTTCGTTAATATATTGTAGGGAGACTAAAGCGTTGAGGGAAACGAACGTTTATTTTCAACAGACAGTCATGCTCGTTAAATCGATACCCTTATTGTGGCGCGTGCACACAAAAAGATCGTTGCTTGTTAAAACGAGCCCATGTCGGTTTTTCATATTGATCAGTTTAGCATACCAGTATGTGGGCAACTCCAGTGGGCTAATCGAACCAAAGAGGCTATAATTAGGAGCCGAAGTGGATGAGAGACCGGGCGAGAGGTATCCCAATATCAGTTGTCCCCGATTGGCGAGAGGTATCCCAACATCAGTTGTTCCCGATTTACATAATATTCTATTTCAAAAAATTAAAGATTGGAAAGAAAACAGTTGACTGCAAGAGGGCGGAAACATTATTGATTACCCCCTCCTTAAATAAACAACAAACAATTATTATCATAGATCCCCCGAAGAATAGATTGAATGGGCTATAGAAAAGGCACTTAAAGCAAGACCGAAATGTAAAGACGTATTGCTATGACTTAGATCTTTATACTTTTACTCATTGGTTCACTTTTCTCATTTTAACTAAAAATATTTCTCTTATTAAATTTAGCCGGGAATTGGCAATCTGAGAGAGAATAGCGGGCAATCTTTAGCGACTTTACTGCATTGTTAAAAATATTGTGGAAATTGTAACTGCTTCAGATGGATTATAAACAGTTCATCAGTAGAATGGTATAGTAAATATTCGTTTAGTTAGCTTACCTTTAAACACCTTAACTAGCCCTTCGAACCTCTAAGATAACAGCCTTTCGACCTCTGACTCAACGTACTGTCTCATTCATTTAATGACTGAGTGCAAATTATGTGTGGATTTATATTTTAACCAACAACCATGATAAATATTTGGTTATAATTATAACCAACTAGGTTAAAGTTTTAATAAATAGTTGGTATAAATTATTGTTACCAACTAGGATTAGTTAAAAAATGATTTGTTAAAATGTTAATAAATAGTTTGTTATAATTGTAACCAACTAGGGTTGGTTAAAAATGACTTGATAAAACTTAATAAATAGTTGGTTATAATTTTAACCAACAAGGGTTGGTTTAGCCTATAATCTAGGCGGAGTGCCGAGCTTTTTTCTTTGCTGCTAGACTAACCCTAAGCAGAACGTCTGATACGGCGAGAAAGAAAAAATCTCGGCACTCCGCCTAGATAATAGGCTAGGGTTGGTTAAAAATGATTTGTTAAGATTTTGATAAACAGTTTCTAAAATTTTTAACCATCTAAAGTTGGTTTAAAAAGTTAAGCAAATTATTAGTTAAAGTTTTAACACATAGTTGGTTAAAACATTAACCAACTAGGGTTGGCAAATGTTTTAACCAACAATTGGTATGTTCATATTTGACCCAACTACTTGTTAACATTTTAATAGGTTGGTTAAAAAAAAATCTGAGAGTGAAAGATGGACCGACAGTTTGCACAATGCCCATGATTAAATAGATAAAAATAACGTAGTATTCTACTTTAAAACATGTGGATTAAATAAATGGGGTAACAGGGAGTTCGTTTCAAGAAGGTGGGATCATATTGATTGCCCCTAAAATTGAACAAACATGTCAGAGATAGATCTACATAGTTGAAAAGAATGAATGGATGGATAATAGAAAAGGAAACCTAAAGATTGATTCATGTCCCAATGAAGGCATACTCGTTCGAAGCTTTCTTCACTCTAATTTGAAGAATATTTCTTGGGCTGGATGTACCGATAGGTTACACAATGTCCAGAATTTAAAGTGTACATTAATATTTATTGTACTTTTATACATAAGCATGGATTAATTTCGTTTTAGTATTATTTCAATGATACAAATTGAAAAACTTTGCCGCAGCCTTCCGAAAGCATAATTCCATTGGTTATTCGTTCCTGGAAAATAACAAACATGATGGAGAAACATACAATGTAGTCAAAAGAATGAATGGAAAAAACAAAGTTTACTTAAAAATACGTGTATTTATTAAAAGCGTACTGCTATGACTTGAGATTGTCAGGAGCAGTAGCGGATCTAGGAGGTTTGAGGTCTAAGCCCCGGCGAACTTGTAATACAAAATTAATATCTGACAAGGAAAAAAAGAAGTTGTTTCCAAATTTTTGTTGGGGGGGGGGGGGGGGAGGGGAGAGGACTCACGACTACAGTCATTATGTATGTCTTTTCTCTGCTGTGTATCAAGGTATTGCATATTAGGTTTGGAAGGGTGGGGGCATAGATAGGGTAAATCTTCAAGGGAGTGGACCTTTGAAGCATCACTAACTCCAGCTTAAAAAAACAAGATAATTTGTTTAACCTTTCATTCATCATTCTGCTGCACTACGATTGCAAACCAATTACACAACCCCTAACTATTTTGTTTGAACCTTGAAATTAATTAACTTGCTTTAAACAAAATCGATCAGGGGAGATTAAGCCCATAGTCTGAGATCATCTTTCTGTTGCAATTTCGAAGCGGTCCGTTAGGGGGGGGGGGGGTGGGGGGGGGGGGGGGGGGGTGGGGGGGGGGGGGGGTTCTCCACCTCCCAATTCAAGAAATTTTTAGGCTCAACAATTGACACTGTATATTGTATTTTGGGGATGGAGTATATTATAACGCAGGCCTAAGAATTGAAGTAATAGTTCATTATAGTGGTTGCCGCGGGAATGTTATCTTCAGTAGATAGCATGCAGCCTGCCCAGTAGCAGTAGCGTAATTATAAAGGAGTGAGGGCACAGGAGGGAGTACCCCTCAAATGGCAATAAGAGATGAGAAGAGGAAACGGGGAGAGATCGAAAAGGGGCGAGGGAGTGATGACGAGAGGAAACTGAAGGCAACATTAAAGCAAACTAAAAATGATTCCCTACTACACTTTCCAATCACACTCGGTCTTGTTCTTTGCATTTCATCCATTTTCCCAATACCCCCATGAAACCTGAACCGGGGGGGAGGGGGGAGTTCTCAAATTTGGTTCGGACGGGGATGTGCCGCACGAGCCTCGAAACCCCTACCAATTTTAAGGGTCATTTTAGGTGATTTTTCTCGAAATAAAGGCCCATTTTTCACAATTTTCGGGTGTTTCGTTTTGTTTTGTTAAACGGACCCGTGTTTAGGGATATGTTTGTAAAAAATGAGACCCATGTTTAGGATTTTTGTGTGAAAAGCGACCCACTAGAGCGGCACCCCCCCCCCCGTATATCTTAATACGAGGGTACCCCCGGCACCTAAGCCCCTTCAATCACCGGACCTTCGCTACGCCACAACTCAGTTGAGAGTGCAGGCTGTTATTATGTAAGGGTATGCGGGTGAGGAAGTAAGATAGAATAGGGACAGGCTGAGATAGTGAGCACTAAATTATTTTGCATCTTGCCCCCCGAAATTTGAAAAAAGTGCCGACCAATATTTCGTGGGGGGGGGGCAGGGGCTTCGCCAAATGGGGGTGTGGGGGTGCGACACCCCCCCCCCCCCACTTGTCGGGATTTTGTCGGTAAAATTGCGCTGCCGTCGGGAAAAAAGAGAAAAGGGGGAGGGGAAAAAGAGAGGGAAAGGGAAAGAAAGGAAAAAAGAAAAGGAAAAGAAAAGAAAGAAAGGAAAAGAAAGGAAAGAAAGGAAAAGAAAGGAAAGAAAAGAGAAGAAAGAGAGAGAGAAAAGAAAAAGAGGGAGGAGAGGAAAGAAAGGAAAAGAAAGAAAAGAAAGAAAAGGAAAAAAAAGAAGAAAAAAAGAGTAAAAGGGAAACAAAAGAAACGGGGGGTGAACGAGAGGAGAGGTAAGAGCCTGAGAGAAGAGGAGTGGGAGTAAAAGAGAGAAGGGGGTTGTTGGGTGGAGTCGTCTCGTCGAGGGAGTAAGAAAGACACGGTCATTTATGTTGCTGTGTCGGGTCAGCTGTGTCGGTATTCTTGCTCGATCCTCGTGTACTAATAGCAATGCAGAAGTTTGAAGTCGGTGAGATGTATATTGTCGGTCGGCCGACAAGTTTTTTTCCCTACGAACTGTGACTTTTTATCCGCTGTGACGACTTCGAGAGTGACTACAACTACAATACTTGTATTTTCTCGAAGTTTCACTTTCCTATAATATCAGCTAAAGAAATCAGAGGTTTAAAATTTTCGGGGAAACTAAATTCAAACAAGGTTTAAAAGTCAACAACGGTACGACGAATCGTTTTCCTTTCTCTATATTGTAATGAAACGCCAAAGATTCCGCGCTTCGCGCAGAAGGGGAAAACTTAATTTAGACGAGTCGAGAGTGGTACAACGAATCGTCTTCTTTCTCTAATAATTTAAGGAAACGTCGAAACTTCCGCGCTTCGCGCGGGAGGGGGAAGCTTCATTCAGACAAATATGGCTTATTAAGAGTCGAAAACGGTACGACAAATTGTCTTCCTTTCTCTATATTGTAATGAAACGCCGATATTTTTACTTTTTGTTGTTGTTTTTGTTGTTGTTGTTGTTGGCCAGCCCAGGGGGGTTAAACCTCCTACCCCACCGTAGATCCGCCCCTGTATTAGGAGCATGTATCTTTCTAAACAAATATGTTATTTTTTTGTTTGTTGTGGGGTCTTCAGTCCCCCAAAGCCCCCCCCCCCTGGATATGATAATATAGTGATAATTGGCTCTCGCTCCCTCCTTTCCTCCACGTCTCCCCCTTTCTCTCACTCTCTCTCTCTCTCTCTCTCTCTAACTCTCGCTACCATTCTCACACCTATGTCTCCTCTTCCCCCGTCCACCCCCCACCCCCTTTTCTCCTATGTTCAAAACCCAGCCCCTTTGCTCTCTCTCTCTCTCTTTCAATCTCAAACGACCTACCTTTACCAAATATCCTTCATATAATATGAACTTTCATCAATTACATGGTTAAATCTACCATAACGTTAATAATCATTACAATTATCCATAACAATTTTGTTGAAAAGTAAGAATTCAGACAGAGAACGACATTTGACCGGGAATGACGTCAATCATGAATATTCATTTTTTCAGTTAAGCCGTTCGCGAACATAAACATACGGTACGAAAGCTGTGCGAGACATGATACCATTGCTCACCCATCCCAACCCGGCGCTGCCCCGCTTACAATTGGGTGGGCTTCGCTGTGATACACTGGACGTCCGACGCGATCGACGTGAACTACAGTTCTAATGCTGTCATCTTGTGCTTAAAATATTGACGATTATGGCAGAACCAGATGATAGTTTGTTAACACAGACCACAGATACAGAACCAGCATTAGTCGTAGGTGAAATTAAAGAGAATAGAGAAACCCTATGGTAAGCAACAACTAAAAACATGAGTGACTATAGATCCTACTGATGATTATGATTTAATGATGATTGATGGTGTGTAATTTGTGTACGGTGTGAAGTATATGTGTGGAAAGATGCGGTTCCTGTCGAGAACTTTACACGCTGTCACTTATATCAAGTTATTGATGTTAACTTCAATTGGAATATAACTAAAGCCTTGTTTGTTCACATATCTAGGCAATGTAACTGCAGGGATTATCCACTTGGTATACCCTGACATGATCTGGACAGTTGATCTCAACTGTAAATTGAAGATGTTTACAAATACAATTCATGCAATATTAAAAAATCTGTTTTAGACTTAAATTAAATCATGTTAGCAAATATTGTTAAGGAAAAATATTGATGATGGTTAGTGCTGTTTAATGCTCACATTCGGTAAGTGAAAAGTGAAGGCTTTATTTTTGTTTAGCGTCTGGAGACTTAGACCAAAAATTCTGTTTCTTTTGACTTTTTTTGTTCGTTAGCCTCTGATTTGGGTAGGGTCTAGTCGGCTCGTCTCTTTATTATAGAGAAGCCGACCCTACCCAACTTTCCATCATACAGGCAATATGACTGGGACGGCCTCGAAATCTTCTGGGATGTAGGAATGTACAAAACTGTTTTTACTACACCACCAATCCATGGCAAAATAAAATGGAAGTGTAAATGGCAAATGTGCCTCATACATGTCTCACGTCACTTACACATGACAAACAGTCATTGATTGAGTAAACCCAGACGTTGTGTGTCCAGACAGTTGTGTATCTGGACAGTTGATTTAAAACGATAATTTTAACAAATTTACAAAGAATGTGATATTTCACAATTCTTTCAAGACCAAAAGTATGACTTTGTTAGACAATATTATAATATAAAGGATCATTATTCATGATGTTTTGTGCTATTTGAAGCATTTACTTTGGTAAATTCAAAGGCAAAAGTGATCAAGACTCTAATTTTGTTAAGCGTCTGGATACACAACCCCCAATCATACCAGGCGCGTAGGCAGGGGGGTGGTGGGGGCGGTCGCCCCCAAAAAAACGCCGGCCAAAAAAAAAAAAAAGAGAGAGAGAAAGGAAGAGGACGGAAGAAGAAAAAGGATTAAGAGTCGAGAACGGTACAACGAATCGTCTTCTTTCTTTAATAATTAAATGAAACGTCAGAGCTTCCGCGCTATGCGCGGAGGAAGGGGAACTTGATTCAAACAAGGATTAAGAGTCGAGAACGGAACAATGAATCGCCTTCTTTCTCTATCTAATGAAACGTCAAAGCTTTCGTGCTTCAGGAAACTCCCCCCTCCCTGCACCCACCCCCCTAGGGAGCGTGCTATGCGCGCTCTGTAAGTGATTCGCACGCTTTGCGTGCTCACTAACGCCACCCCTAAAATAAAATCCTGGCTACGCGCTTGAATCATACTGGAAAATGGTAGATAGATATACAGGACCTTTGCTTTGCTTCATGCATACCTTTTTGCCCCGATAAACCATGATTTACTGCGTCAAATATGAATCTGCTTAAAGTATCTGCTGAAAAAATGTAGGAAAATCCAAGTCAGGCTTGGCCTTGGTGATATGAAAAAAGATGATATCATCAAATGCACCAGACTCTGGAAAGCCACAACAACAAAATTAATACACTAAATGTTTACAGTATATGTACAGTACAAGCACCCCTCTCCACTTTATGCTAACCATGGGAATTGCTAAAACCCTTTTCTTCCAAACTATCCAAGCAAACATTAAATAACAGCAATATTAGACAAAAATAGAGAATATTGACAATAATGATGGCGATGAGCATACCTTGAACAATGTACAGGGGAGGGGGGGTGGGAGGTTGTGTTTCTGGACATTAATAGACAATAAAGCCTGTTATCTTGCCTTTGGATTTAACAAAAAATATTTTTTAATAGTAAGCAAATACTGTAACTACCGTTGGTGAAGGTGATGGGACAAACTATTACTTCCGAGGCGATCTGGATGTAGCTATCTTTCCGAAGCGAAGCTGAGGAAAGATAGCGTATACATTCTGATCGACGAGGAAGTGATAGTTTGCCATCGCCTGAAACCAAAAGGTGATTATTTGCTTTATATTCCACATCTAAAACAATTTAACTACAAAAAGAAAAGGACGTGTATGCATCTACATAAAAGACACCATGCCCAAATTCACACCAAAAAAGTTTCAGTTTAACCCAACTCCTTGAGAGTACGGTGCGCGCATGTGTTTGTGTTAATCGTGCTCATTGGTAATGCGTGCTCAATTACACCTGTTTTAGTGCGCTTTTGGATAATCTTCAGTGAAAGTGCGTTGCCCTGTGTAGATAGTACCTCTATCTTCAGTGAAAGTGCGTTGCACTGTGTAGATAGTAGTACTATCTACACAGTGTAAAAAACTTTTTGCTTCTTCCATCAATAACAGAGATGCCAACCCTCCCGATTTCATCGGGAGGCTCCCGATAATTAACCCCAACTCCCGACCTTACGATTTCCATCCTTATCCTCCCGATTTATTTAAAAAAAAAAAAAAAAAAAAAAAAAAAAAAAAAAAAAAAAAAAAAAAAAAAAAAAATCGTTTTTTTTTTTTTTTTTTTTTTTTTTTTTTTTTTTTGGCGCTTATCAGTATAAATATCTGTGAATTAAATGAGAAATATCGTCTGCTAACTTTAGCATGTAGTAATTCCACTATGTTAAAAGACAAATTAAGAGTAGTGAAAGATTGTTTCAGCATATGGATCACCGTATCCAATTAATGCATGGATATTGACACAGAATCCAAATGGCGGAAAATCAGCAAAAGAAGACCAAGAAATGGTCTCAGAAGTATAAGACCGAATACAGTATCAAGTACCCGTGTATTCGGAAGTCTGAAAGGGATTCATCATGCATTTTGTACAATTTGTATGTTATTTTAAAAAAAAGTGGGAATTATTTAACTAAATACACATGTAAAATGCTCCAAAATAAGGCTCAGATTGCACCAGAGAGCATCTAGAACCCCAGACCTTCCAGGGCCCTAAGGCGGGCCCTGGACCCCGGCCGCATGGGTCGGGCGCTACGCGCACATTATTTGGTGTCGGTTACAAATCCTCCCTATTTCTGTTTTTCAAAAGTTGGCATCTCTGCAATAATGGGCGAACTATCTTTCATCACATGATTTACTTTTGACCAATCGTAGAGCAAGATTCTTAGTATGTGGAATATAATATTAACTATCATGAATATTTCATCTTTAAAATATTGTCTAGCATAAATTTTAAAAGATTTATGAAATATAGTGCTTGTAATTAAACTTCTTCAAATTACAATTTTATATCATCTGTGCGGATAGCCGGATAACCAACCTGTCCGGACATTCATATGATGTGTGGGTATACAATGTACCGGTACAGTAGGTGTTGACTATGAATGGCCTCCAAAATAATTGGCTAGGCTTAGTCCTGCTATATACATGTATGAACTAGGGAGCTATCTTAAACTTGGTGTAAAATACTTGGTCAAAAGCTTCCAATGAATACCATAGTTGGCTAAGTATTCTATCTAAGCCGAAAACTGAGTAAAGTACTTGTATTTCTGGCATAAATATTGAATTTAATACCTGATGTCAGCTGTATGATATCTTGACATTTGCTGATCAATATCAATGTTTTCCTTTTGATTTGTTATCTCTCAGTGAAGACACCGGCATGGAGGAGGAGGCTGTGAGTGATAATCCAACTAATGGTGAGGAGGTTCGTCTTTCAGAGATAAATGACGAACCGGAACAAAGCCCAGTTTCTGTGGAGGAAGACAGACACCTTGAAAGAAGAACTTCTGAAAGTGATGACATAGAAGAGGAAGAAAGAGAGGAGGAAAGCACAGAACAAGAGATTGCAGAGCAATATGCTAAAATTAGGGAAAGAATTCAAAAATCAAAACTGTATGTGAATGTGGAGCCTCATCAATGGCCTATAATCTACTCACCCGATTACAATATTAGCTTCCTTGGATTCGAGAAACTCCATCCATTTGACTCAGGAAAATGGGGGAAGGTGTACAATCTACTCAAAAGTAAGTGGAGACCCTTAAGAAGCATCTTTAGTAGTATGTTAAAAATGTTATAATTTTAGCTCCTAGCAAAAGCACTCAGACGTCCTGTTGGCAGTGCAGCGTTAAATGCATTTCCAGTCGTGAATAGTAAACAGTAATGTGGGTTTATCTTGTTGGTGGAATTTTGTTTAGCAGTGTCATCATGTCTGAAACTATTTTGATGTGCATAGAAACCAATGCCTACCTACACAGGTACAGTACATTTACCTTGGCTTATCCGAGCTTATGTACGATACCCAAAACATTTATGGAATTTCTTTCTAACTACTCTCCAATGCACTACACCTGGATCAGAACATAATACTGGGGATCATTACCCCTTTCAGATCGGACAAAACTCAAGGGGTTCACAGAGGCCAGTTCACCCATTGAAAATTTAAATTTCTTTGCTATGAAATCCGTTTCTTTGGATTAACACTAATGAGATTTTGAGAAAAAGTTACCCTCAGCCCCTTACTGGATGTAGCTGAAGGTTGATGTGTAATAGGTATTTCAAATGTAATATTACCAATCAGACATTATATATGAGAAAATGGAAAAGTCAGATTAGTGCACACCTCAAGCGGTAGCCTTTAATTTTACAGAACCTGCTAATACAGGGATGTAGTGATTGAAGGTACTTGTACATACAGTATTGTATTAGAATTTATCGCTGATGGTTAAAATGGGTGGTAAACTACATAGATTCTACATTGTGTCATAATACAGTGAATTCATTACAATAAAGCTATGCATCAGCCACCAGATTAATTATTAACCAAAAGCCCCAGATGATAATGTCACTGTTTTAAAAAAAAAACGTTTTTTATTGTTGTTCGCTGGCAGAATGTTTCCTTATGTGTGGTCGCTGCCTCATTGCTTGTTTTAATGCATTTCAAATGAGAAATTATAGATTCGATGTTGGATCTTATGAGAAGTTCATGAGCAACACTAGACATGAAGGGGGGGGGGGTGGGATGTGATAAACCCCCTCCCCATTAAATTTTCAGTTGGCAAATCATGAAAATTGACACTGATCAAACATTTCTGCTAGTTTATCAGAACATTTGGTGGAACTCCTTCATTCAAATTGGTTGAGAAATGCCCATGATGATGAAGTTGCATAGAGATATGAGAGCCTTGTGCATGTACAGTACCGTATGCAATTACTTCCCTTTTTCCACGTTGTCTGTCAGTTTTATGTATGTAAAGGGGTACACTTGAAACTGTCTTTAGAAAAATACTCATTAAAATCTTGGTAAAAACCAGTGCAATATTCAGAAATTACATACAGTGTATTTATACTCTAGTAACTCAACTTATTGTTCATTTCAAGGCTTCTCTGCATTTTACATTTAATACAAACTAATTGTCTTTTTCTTTTCTTATTTTCTTTAGAAGAAGGGATGTTTTGTGACGAGACAACAGTCTGCCCTTTAGAAGCCACAGAAGATGATCTCTTAGTAGCACATCCAAAACAATACATCTCTCGTTTAAAGGTACAATGCTATTCCTGTATTCTCTAAAATATTCTCTCTCTCCCCTAGACCCCCCCCCCCCCCCCCCCCCCGTGTGTAATTGTCTTAGGTGTTAAAGAAAATGTTTGCCTCTGCTGAAGAGAGCATTTAAAATTCTGCTTATTCTATTCAGATGTATTATACTCTTGCAGTGGCAAAATGTATTGCATATTAAACTACAGTTGCACAATGATAGCAATTTGGGTGTTCTCCCCTCATCTTAAGATGACACGTTATCTATACTAATTTATGTGTAGTATTTGAAATGACGCACATCTTGTGTAGTGGTGCTGTGGAGACTGTATGCATCCTGTATACAGGAATACTTGTACTTGTTCCGTAAACACTTGTAACTGTGAGGCTCTATATTACACAAATTCATACTCTGATAATATTACATCTGGAGTGCATGTAGCAAAGGACCACTTATCATATATAAAAGAAGACCTTATTTATCAATTGAAATTATTGTGCCTGCTTTTTATATCTACATAGGAAAGAAAATGACATTTAATCCATACGCTATTGACATGTCTATCGGGAGATACAGGCATTGACATTTACAATTTTGATTAAGGTAATCAGTTTCTACACATGCGGTGCAACATGTACACATACATGTGCATGCAAATGGCTCAAAAGCCAGTCCAATTTTGATCATTATTTGATAATTGAGATAACATCTAAGTCTGCATAATCTAATTTCCTACTCGGGCAAGTGAAATGAAATACACTCCCCATTGATGACACTAAGAGAAATGTATGCATCCTGACCGGATTCCAGTGTGATGCAAATTCATTTCATCATCAGTAGTTGCATAAATTTCAGCCTGTCAAAATAGCGCTCTGCATGCCCAAGTATATCTCCTATTAGCCTGATGAAGGCCAAGTAATTCATGGAATGACTGAGAGCAGGAGATACAGTTTGATCCTCCTTATCTATCTGAATTCTCTCGTTCATGTACATGTATAAAGGAATGCCAGGACTGAGTAATGACAGAAACGTTGAAAGCGAAAATTAACCATAGATAATGGCTTAATTTACTTATAAATACTGGTACATCTTTTCTTTAGCTGCTGTGCTTATTAATTCATAAAGCAACAACCTTTACATTTTCTTCTTAAAGGAATTGGGTATCCTACTATTAATGATTCATTTATTCTGATATGCATATACTGTCAACTGTGTTGAATGCTCTGTGTGAATAGAAAGAAATTAGGGCCAGTACACAGGATTATAGTGATATTTGAAATTTGATATTATAATATTATAATCTTTTGCATGTCAGCTACTTTCAATGTGAACGCTATCATATTTCATTGTGAAATTATTAGGGTGTTAATGTTGAGAGTTATTAGTTTTTTAAAGATTGTTTGGTATTCCTTATTCACATCTTCTCAAAATCATGACCTATGACAAATCCATGAATATTTTCATTCTCATATCTGTAATATATGCACCACTTTTAATTATCCTATGCCATTTACATCGTTTATTGTAAAAATAATCCGTCAGCCATCTCCAACTCTTTCATTCTGCATATATATGTAAAGGGCATGAGGTCTTAGGAGGGTGAATTTGGTTACATGTTTAGTATTGGTTAGATTGGTTAGTGGTTACCATGCATGTTATATTCATCCTATACCTTTATAGACTCTATAGTCACTCTACATGTAGGTTGTATAATGTTGTCTCTCCTAATCTTGGACATTATCCCCCTAGACTATTGTTCTCTACACCCCCTTCTGCCAGACAACAACCTCTTGACAACAGAACCCCATATGAAATTTACCACTTTGATAAATTGGCAATTAATTTCCAAGACAAGTACTTGTTTGGACAACTGCCACCCATTTACCAGTCAACTCTGGGCAATTTCTACTTTCATCCCCAGACTGCAGTATTTTTGTAGTGATATTACTAAAGTATCAGCAAATGCTGTAGTCTGAATAATGTACATGTATATGTAGGACCTAGAGGGATACAAGAGGATGTTAATCAAACGGCTGTTGTCATAGAGGAGGGGGGGGGGGGGTTGTTACCCAAAACATGTTATTTTCTCATTTCTAGAGCAAAACTGAACATTCACACCCAAATTTCCAGTCATATGAAATAATTCATTCATGCATATATACCGGTAGTGTAAATTTTAGAATTGATACATTGCAGTACGAAGGAACATGCAGGATAGCCTATTTCATCATTAATTGTCCCTGACTGACGGGCAAAAGTATCAAAACTCATGCCACCAGCTGCCATATGCCCACACATAATCCGGGATTGTTTACATTTGTCAATGTGTCATAGGAAAAAAAAAGGGGGGGGGGATATTATAGCATGGGGGACTTATATGGAACATTTTCACAGATATTTCAGCTTTAGAGTAGATGTTATCATTTTTCATTTTAATATCAATGCATTTATACTCGATTGAAAACCCATACAAATTCATGCTTTATTCCGTAGTTGCAAAATTTATTTCATATAACAATCAGTAATGTAATGATGTTCATCTATCAAATCACAAGAAATAAATTGTCCCTCAAAGGCAATAATGTTATTTTTATGGTGGTGGCAGTTTAATTTATATTTATATTTTTTTCTTCTTAAATCAGTATTAAACTTGAGAAATATACACTTGTGCATTTTTACCCTGTATGCATTTCCTATGGGCTCTACAATGCTACATCCACTCATCTTTGCAGAAGGATATATCAGAGGGCTTTCCTAAGGTACACATTATTTATCGACTTCTGCCTCTTAGAACCATCATTCATTTCAAATCTCATGTAGACCTTTCCCTTTTGGAGTTTATGATATATTTTTTATTTTGGACATTATGATTTCGTTCAGTTTGTGTATTTATTTTAAAATATTTTTGTTTTTCTGTATTAAATGTAAAAGTAGTCTAGATTTGATATTTTACAGTCCACATTTTTGTTACTTTTCCATATTTTATTTTTGATTTCTTGTCCTTGGTTTATATATTCTTTACCCTGAGTGAATATTGATGTGAAAATCGGTTTAGTGTTTGTGGTAATCAGAGTAGGTTTAAACAATTTGCAAGTTCCACTATACCAAATGTTGTATACTTTTATGTAAGAACACTGAAAGGCTGAACTGATCTTTAAGTCATTTATCATAACTCCCTTGGCAAATCAGAGACATTGGTGATTAATTCTTAAAAACTATATTATGTGGATATTACCAACATGCAGAAAGTACTTATTATTATTATTTTCTTATTACAACTAGATTGGGAACATTTATTTTAAACTGGCTTCATTTTGTTATTCTCTGTCTGCATATTGCCTATGTATACATGTACATGTACTTTCCAACTAATTAACTCTGCCTATAAAGCTCAGACAAAATTGCATTGTGAGATCAAAAGAAATGTCAAATTCTGACTTATTTGAGAAAAGTATATGTATCCCCTTAGAATTAAGTTATGTGAAACCAGCTGTATTTGACAGGCATGCATGTACAGATACAGAAGTGATAAAAACAAGACCTGATGCAGCCAGGTCTTATAATCTCATTCTTTCTCTAATTTGCTTATTACTCTACTAAAGAAACAAAACGAACACCAAAATAATTACAAATAAACACACAAACTTTGCAGCTGATGAAAAAAGTGAAGGTCTTGATATTAATAAGTAAAACAAGAAATCAAATTGATTCATTGGATTACTAATGCTGTACAAATTTGGATATGTGGCAGATTTAAAATCATCCCTTGCTCATAGCAACATTTTCCGCACCTGCTTCACTAAAAGTGACATTAACAAAAGGCATTTTTTTCATAAAGGCCTATATGTTATTTTTCATTTATTATTTTTTCAACCATAGCTACTTTCATTTTTCAGAGCTCCTTTGTATATATATATTTTAAACAAATTTACGATTTTTGTTTTATGTCTTTTATATTAAGATTTCATGAGAAGCCTATTATTTCGATGACATGTAATTGCTGCATTCGTTCCCATTTATAACCTTTATAACCTACATATATGACAGGGCTCACGCTAGCAGGCGTCTGAACCTCAAACATTCACTGTAGATTAGTGCTGTAACATCACGGATATCTCCAATTCCGTTTAACCGCCAGTCAAAACCGGACGGTTTTCGGTTAAACGATTAAAAAAAGAAATTATAAAAAAAACGATTTTTTTTTTTTTTTTTTTTTTTTTTTTTTTTTTTATATATATTTTTTTTAAATATTTTTTTTGACCTACTATGTCGGCAGCAAGCCAGGTCCGTGTGAAAAAGCGGGATTTGTGCTTGTGAACTTGTGACAAATAATAGTAACAATGTCGTATGTAGAAGAATGTGTAAGATCATTAATGTAAATTAAAAACAGTAGAGGACCTAGGATAGAACCTTGTGGTACACAGTGTGTAAAAGTTGGATGAATTATTATTATAAACTACATATTGAGATCTAATACAAAGATTACTTTCAAACCAAGATGACAGACAAATTGGAGTGTTGTTCTAGTTTCGGAGTGGTGAGTCAACACACAGATTACTGAGCTGGGAGACATTGCCAGGCATAGTGCCAGGTTGAGGGGCATAAATCGAAACTTAAAAAAAAATATTTAAAAAAAAAATATTAAAAAAAAAAAAAAAAAATATATAACAAAACAAAAAAAAAAAAAAAAACGGGAAAACAAAACCTTCCAATTGAAAACGGAATCCGCCATGGGCGGTCGGATACCGGACGGTTAAACGTTTGACTACAGCACTACTGTAGATCGACCCCCAAAATGTCAGAATATTAACAGATGCAATGTGCAAAGAGATCCACAGTACCTTTCCATAGATTCCTGTACATAAATAGATAATGTGAAGCCTTCCCTATTGTATTCTGTAAAAGGGATCTATAGGTATTCTGAGAAATGCTATAATTATCTTGAAAGAAGAAATCAATACATGTAGCAGTCATAACAAGCCTCGAAATTACATTTTTAAGGTTTAAAAAAAAACCTTTAACATTTTGGGGGATAATAACAGGTTCCAGGTGACTAACCACATTAAAGAAGAAGGAGAGAAAAAGAGAGATCAGAAAAGAAAGGGAACAAAAGTTACATGTATATGCAGTACTCCTTGAACAATATGATCCTTTCAAATTCTCTGTGCTCTTTTTTTAAAATATACGTTGCAAAATGTTAACAACAGCATGACCAAACATTTAAACGCCTTTAAAATCAACAACAACATTCAATGAAATGTGCTGAAGCAGTAGACTCTCACTGAGAGCCATAATGGGCCAGTCAAGTGGTTCACTGTATCTCTGAATAAATACAAAACATGCAATACAAAGGAACAAACTAATACTAACACGAAATAAAAGCTTTAACAAAAAATTACATCACTTCACCATGTTTGCTTGAGTATGACCAGTGCCTTTTCTATTTTCAAGGTGAATTCATCAGTATGTATTTTTTGTAATAACTCTTCAGCAACAAAGCTTTTTAATAGAGGGATGAAGAAACTGCAATACCCCAAAAATGGGTCTTGCTGTAGTATCTGAAATACCACATGCACTTCCATTTTACTTGTAAAGAATTGTGAGCTCTTTACCCATCTACTTGTTGTGAGACAGTGATTTTTAAAATGTTTTATTTTTGAAATTATTATTTTTATTATTAAAAAAACAAAAGTTGTTAATGTATTGTTTTTATTTATTATTACTATTATTATTAATATCATTATTATGATTAATATTATTATTATTTTATTTTTTTTTTTTTGGGGGGGGGGGAGTACAAATTTAAGCATTTGTACGGAATGAATTAAAAATAGTCTTGTTCTATGAAGAAGGTGCATTGCGACTGATTTTGTAATCATTCTGTAATTATGTACCAGTATATGTTTCTCCAATAACATAAATGTAAATGCATACAGCTAAAATGACCCTGAATTTTGATGCAGCATATAATGAGTATCTCCATAGCTTCACATAATTTCCACTTCCTGACACTGAGTCCGAATGTATGAGTGAGTCATGCCAAATCAAAAGAAAAAAAATATCATTAAAAAAATGTGATGTGGCTATAATAAAGCCCTCATCATCAAAATTGTCATAAACATATACTACTAGGGAAAGGTATGTTTTTTTTCTTCAATGCTATAAAGGTAAATAGCTGCCTACATGGCAGATTATTACATGTATCATAATATTTTTTAAAATTTCCTATATCAATACATCATCAGTAGTTCATTACCATAAAAAAGGCCTTTCTATTGCATATTTTCCTCTCCCATTCATTCCAGAATCCCACATTATTTTACCAAAATCTATAGAATGATTATATGTAAATTGGGTAGAGGGTCAAAGAGACCTTTTCCTTTAAAAGAAGGCAAGCATTCCATTGAATGATTGTCTGATTTGTTTATATTTGTTTATATTTGAGTATGCAATCTATTAAAATTAATTGGATTGATTGAGCTGCCATAATTGAATTGAGCTATATGAAGTCTGATGGAGAATTGCCCATGTGATGCTAGCAGTACACGAGACAAAGCAGAAGGCATTTTAATTTATTACATTACATGTCTTCAACCCCTAATACCCTAATGAATTCACTGTCAATGCAGCTGAAATCTACAATATATAAGTACATCTGTGTGGTACATGTAGTGTACATACCGTATGCTGAGCATGTATGCAGTATAATATTGGTTATTCATATCATAAAGTGTTTTGCAAAGTGATAACCTAATTTTGATTCATGCTGGGGCTTGCACTAGGGCTTGCTGCCTGTGCAACACGTACTTGCACACACACACACACACCACTACCCACACACGTAGCTCCAGTTGAGAGTGTGATATTCATGAGTTTTTCTTCCATCCATCTCACTTTACACCTAGACATAAACCCCTTAGGCACCCTCAATATAATATTGCATAATTTGTAAGGTGGGATGCGCTTCCAGAGGGAATTTATGGTACAGAAAACCCACAGAGCTTTACCACATTGCTTACCGTACAAATATAACTATCATTGTAGGTGTTATTTATACGTGCCTATCTTTTACAAGGACAAGGCAAAATAGTTGTAAAGTATTAATGTATATTATTTCAGTGCCTCTGCCATTGTATTTTATACAAGCTTTGAATACCAATTGTCAAGAATTTGTTATCAAATATACAGAGCTTTGGAGTGTTGGTTAGAAATAATGAATCAAAAGATAAATTGAATAGAATTTGAGGGAAGGGGGGAAATGATTTAACACCATCAGACACCTAGGCCTTTATAATATTACGTGGGTATCACTTTATCAATGTTCTTTGAGCAAACATTGTAATGTAAATTCTTTGTTTATCATGATTTTTTTTAATTATAAGTGTAGTGTATAGTATGGGGTAGCACACTGTTGCACTACGATCAGAGGTTGTTACTTCACTGTTAAGTAAATTGTCACATTATTAATTTTGACATCTTTTTATATGATCTACAAGACTTGAATTAAATCATTTGTGCATTTAATAGGCCTAAATATTGATGAAAAAATGATGGATTTGAAATCACATCAAACTTCAAGCTTTTTTATATGTACTGGAAAATGTGCAGTTTTTAAATGACACTTAAATGACAAGATTTCTATCATGATTAATGAGTAGTAGAGTACACGTATTTCTGATATCTAGACAATTTCGGGAAAGTTATTTTCTTGAAGATATACTGCATAAAGTATTTGACAGGGAATTAAAATATTGGGAGAGGGTAGTAGTCAAGATGTACGGGAGGACGTCCTTTGTTTGCTTATTCTACACCTGAGCCCCGTCTTGTAAAGAGTTTATAGCAATCGCAACTTTGTACATAAGAGATAGGAGACTGCATACTTGAGATTTATTGAAGTACTTGCGATTGATGGGGCCCTAGAGAGGAAACTGAAAAGCTCTAAGAGAAAAAGCTCTGTAAGAAGTAAAACCAAAGAGATTTCTAAATTGTTTCATATGGCTTACGAATACTGTATAAATTATGTGATCGTGTGTTTAATTTATATGTAAGTCTTAAAAATCTGTAAGAGTTTAAGGAAACACATTGGTGGTAGATTTCTATATTTCTTCAATTTTTAATATTTATTCAGTCACTGGCATAAAGATACAATGTATCATCGCATGTCAAGCACTGTTGAAGACATGCAATTTAATCTCCCCCATATTGTTCTCTTTGTTTCTTTTCAGTGGAGTATTTCTGTAGCGGGTATAACAGAAATTCCTCCAGTTGCTCTTCTTCCAAACTACATTGTTCAGAAGAAAGTGTTAAGACCACTCAGATTGCAAACTGGTGGATCTATCTTGGTAAGTTTGTTACATCAAGAAGAATATTTGTGGTTTCACTTATTTTTAACAGAAAAGCCTGAAAGAGCTCTAGAAAAAAGTTATATTTTTGCATCAAACATCTTGGATGTTGCTGGCTGTGGTCTGTTAACAAACAAAAAAGTTGTAGAATAGGAGACAAAACTGAGATTGTCCATGAAACAGTCACATTGCCAATTTTAATGTATCATAACCAATATTACAAAATGTGTAGCATAAAGTGTTACATTGTATATACAAATATTCCATTTTCCCATTTTCTTCAGAAAGGCGATTTGCCAAATGAACACTTAAATGTAAAATGACACCCATACAATTCAATAATTCCACCTGCAGTTGTATTTGGTGTATAGAGCTGACCTATATATATTTGTCAAACACATATTGATGTTGTGTGCTGTTATAGTTTCATTGAAATATAATAGAATGAGTTGTTCAATGCCCTGCTCACAATCTTTCACTTTAGAAGCAAATTTTATAAAGGAAATCCCATGAGAAGAAAAAGGAACTTGCTGACCTGAATTTGTTATTTTAGATGTTGTGCGGTTATGTTAAGATTCTTTTATCAGATTTATACAATTCCACATACAGGCTGCCAAACTAGCCGTGGATAGAGGTTGGGCAATCAACATTGGAGGTGGGTTCCACCACTGTTCCAGCAAGCAAGGAGGATACTTCTGTACTTATGCTGACATCACTTGGCTGTTCTCTTCCTCTGGAATGTTAAGCTCTGGCATTTATACATTTTATACCATTTCCATGTACAGGCTGCCAAACTAGCCATGGAGAAATGTTGGGCAATAAACATTGGAGGTGGATTCCACCACTGTTCCAGCAAGCAAGGCGGAGGTTTCTGTGCTTACGCTGACATCACCTTGGTTGTATTCTTCCTCTTCCGTGTTAAGCTCTGGCATTTATTAGGTTTTATACCATTTCCACATACAGGCTGCTAAACTAGCCATGGAGAGAGGCTGGGCAATCAACATTGGAGGTGGATTCCACCACTGTTCCAGCAAGCAAGGCGGAGGCTTCTGCGCTTACGCTGACATCACCTTGGCTCTACGCTTCCTCTTCCATCAAGGTACCATAAAGAAGGCCATGATCTTAGATCTGGATGCACATCAAGGCAACGGCCATGAGAGGGACTTTATGCAAGATAAAGAATCTGTCTATATACTGGATGTCTACAACAGGCATATATACCCACGGGATGGATTCGCAAAGAGTTAGTATTTATAAATTCATATTAAAAAAAATATTTAGTATGGCACTATTAAAGAATAATATATGTACTGGTACTGGATGACTTATATGATATGTGGTGTGCTCGAGATCAGCACTTGATGATATGTCAGTAAATTCTTAATCTCTAGGTTTTGCATTGGATACCTAACCACCAGTCACTAACATTTTTGAGAATGCAACCATAAATGATGCATAAGTGGATCTGCTCGTGGAATATGACATTAGTTTGTTAATGCCCTTCAACTGTCCGGTACATGTATATGCTTTCCTTGCAATGCTGGTTACCTGATATGTGTATACCTACAACTAAACTCTACCTTAGGAATCAGTTGCCACTCGGCATGCAATATTTCTGGTGCAGATTGTTTTTAAAATCCTTCAGGATTCACTTGTCCAGTTCCTTCATAATCTGCACCTCGAGCACAGTGCTCAACATGTTTATCTTATCATTGTTTTTTTTTCTTTCTACAGGGGGTATCAGCCGAAAGGTAGAAGTGAACTACTTCATTGCAGATGAGCAGTATATGACATTGGTTGCAAGGTTGGTAGCATTTACATTGTCAAGCTATATGTGTTATGGTTTTCAGATGTAAAAACTGAGGATTGAGCATGGATTGTAGAGATTATGAAGAGTAAATTTCAACATTACGTAACTGCCCGATATCTAGACTGTTGTATGAAAAATTATTATTACTATCTTATTTTTTCTCTAAACTGATTTGATATAATCTTGTAAAATTAAAAAATTAGGTACTAAAAATGGGAGCCCCCATACAAGATTATCAGCCAGAAAATTGATGTAACTATTTATCAAGAGTTGTTGCTTTCTAACTATAGGATTTCATTGTTCCTACAGTAACCTGGAAGCAGCATTGAATGAGTTTGTTCCTGACATACTGGTCTACAATGCTGGCACTGATTCCCTAGAAGGAGACCCGCTTGGAGCTCTCTCCATCACTCCTCAGGTACGTATTTAATATATGATTTTGAAGCCCCACTGCACTACGTATAGCTACTTGCGCCCTCTATATAGCAAACAATGCCTAATCAGTTACTGTTGGTCCCCCATGATCCTCTTTTTCTTATGTAATTGAGTGCTGATATGATAAGATAACCAAACTAGTGCAGACGGGCTTTAAATAATGCATGTACAGCCTCCCTCAGTGCTGTGATGAATTACAGTTTTCCACAGTGCTGTGGTGAGGCAAAGTCTTTCACAATGCTTTGGTTATACATAATCTTCTATAGCGCTGTGGTGAAACATAGCCTTCCACAGTGCTGTGGGTGATTTCAGTCTTCCATAGAGCTGTCATGAATTATAATCTTCCATAGTGCTGTGGTGAAACATAACCTTCGACAGTGCAGTGGTGAATGAAAGTCCTTCATAGTGCTGTGATGAATTATAGTATTCCACAGTGCTGTGGTGAAACATAGTGTTCCATACCAGTTCGGAACATGGTCTTCCACAGTGCTGTGATGAATAACAATCTCCCACAGTAATTTGGTGAAAGATAGACTTTGACAGTGTTTCATTAAACATATTATCTTCCTCACTGCTGTGCTGAAACATAGCCTTCCACATTACTGTGGTGGAACATATTTTCCCACAGTGCTGTGGTAAAACATAGAACATAGTCTTCTATACCAGTTTGGAACATGGTTTTTCACAGTGCTGTGGTGAATTGTAATCTTCCACAGTAACTTGGTGAAACATAGACTTTGACAGTTTTTCATTAAAAAATGTCTTCCTCACTGCTGTGCTTAAACATAACCTTCCACATTACTGTGGTGGAACATATTTTCCCACAGTGTTGGGGTAAAACATAGAACATAGTCTTCTATACCAGTTCGGAACATGGTTTACCACAGTGCTGTGGTGAATTATAATCTTCCACAGTAACTTGGTGAAACATAGACTTTGAGAGCGTTTCATACACATATCTTCCTCACTGCTGTGCTGAAACAAAGTCTTTCACATTACTGTGGTGGAACATATTTTCACACAGTGTTGAGGTAAAACATAGTCTTCCATACCAGTTTAGAACATGGTCTTCCACAGTGCGGTGATAAATTTTAATCTTCCACAGTAATTTGGTGAAACATAGACTTGACAGTGTTTCATTGAAAATGTCTTCCTCACTGCTGTGCTGAAACATAGTCTTCCATACTTGTTTGGAACATGGTTTTCCACATTGCTGTGGTAAAGCATAGTCTTCCATACCAGTTTGGAACATGGTCGTCCACAGTACTGTGGTGCAATATAGTCTTCCATACCATTTCGGAACATAGCTTTCAACAATGCTGTGGTGACACTGCGCCGTTTCAAGAGCTGTGATGAGTAACTTTAATATTTTAATTTCAAATGAAGATATTTGGCTATTTCTAAAATATTGAAAGAAACAAATGTGACAATGTAGTAGATTTAGTGTTCCACAGTGCTACAGTGGAGGACATCCATTTACTATGCTGTGGTAACACTGCTCTCTTTGAAGGGCTGTGATGGATAATATTTTTGTAGATGTTTTTTTTTTTAAGCACCTGAGAAAATTTTATACAAATTGCTGTCTCTTTCATTTCATTACAGGGAATAATCAAACGTGATATGATGGTGTTTGAATTTGCTCGTGACCGACCTAAGCCTATTCCAATCATGATGGTGACATCTGGAGGATACCAAAGAAACAATGCAGATATCATAGCAGCTTCAATCCTCAACCTATGGAGGAGAGAACTTATATCATGTCCAGAGGCAGAAGAGTTTCAAGGTAATTACATTTAAAATATCATTTCAGATGACTCTGTTAGAGATACTCTGCACTATATGTTTCCGAGGTAGTTAGAAATGATGTCTATTCATTGCACTGAAAAGAGAATTTGTCCATGAAATTGGTTGTACATGCTCTTATCACAAGTAAGCTTGATTATTGTAACGGGTTGCTGTTTGGAATGCCTGATTCTCTGATAGCTAAGTTACAAAGAGTCCAAAATGCATGTGCAAGACTTGTCTATCGTCGGTCTAAATTCACTTCAACCGCACCTCTTCTGAGGGAACTCCACTGGTTGCCAGTCCGTCAAAGAATCTTATTCAAAATATTGTTAATTGTCTATAAATCATTGAGTGGTCAAGCCCCTAATTACATCACAGAATTACTTCAACTCAAAGTCCAATCACACAGTCGTAGCCTGCGCAGTTCCACAGATAAATTATTGTTTCAGATTCCCCATGGCAAAACTAAAGTAACTCTTGGGGACCGTGCTTTTGCTATTGCTGCCCCCAAACTATGGAATAGCTTGCCAATATAAATACGAAGCACTCCATCTCTCAATGTTTTTAAATCCAATTAAAAAACTTATTTGTTCAACTGAGAGATCTTATTTTGTAGAATTTAGTAAAAAGGAGCTCTTAACCAGCGCAGCTGAATATATTTTGTATAAAAGCTGCGCTATATAAATTTATTATTATTATTATTATTATTATTATTATTATTATTATTATGATAGTAACACGAGTTTCAAATACATTTTCCTCAATCAAATACAATATTGAAAGCAAACCTACTGTATAAGCTGTAATTAGTTGTGAGATTACTATTCAAGCATCCAATGACTTGTTTAGAAAAGGTAGCATATTTTTTTGATATGCTCATGAATTATGACCAAAGTATATTCTTAGCAGCCAAGTATTGATCACTCATGTCTTTCTTTATTCATTCACAGGTAAGCAAGAGCCATCCACATCAAGTAGACAACCAGAAGAAGGAGAAACAGCAGGAGAAACACCTACCACATCAAATGCTGACTCTACTACACAGGGCAATAGAGGATTCTTCAGATCCTTCCTAGGATTCTGTAAATAATGTTTACTTCACTCAAATAGAGTTTACTACTATTCATATTTTATCAGTACTTTGTTTATTATGTACTTTAATAACTTATTAACTTAATTTCTGTTATGTGCCATTGATTTTATATGTACATGCATCTTGAATGAACTTTAAACTGGCCAATATTTTGTTCACACATTTTATTTCTTTTATTATGTAATCATATTCTGCCTTGTTTATTGGGATGATGGTGTGCACAATGTGAAAGTGAGACCAGTGCTATATTCACCTGCAACAAAGTCGAACATGACTTCTGAACAGTGCTGATGTTAAAGTGTACCAATCAACCTTCAAATTTTCAAAAAATAATTGTGTGTGTATTTATTTAGTTCCATGTGGTAATACTATATTCAAAATATGAGCTTCAAATATTACTTCTGAAGAAAAAACAGATTTTGCAAGTGCAAATACATTCTGAATTAACATAAAATCAACTTGTGAATAGCTACTTGATGCAACCACACACACTCACATAAAATAGTGCTGTCACAGAACCCAAGTTTGACCTTGGCAGTTTTATGTTTATTCCTTATTTTTCATTATACCCGGTACTCGTTATCTGTTTTATTTTATACATTCTAGCTATACATACATTCTGTTTTTAAGTGATTGGTACACTTTAAGACAAGATGGACCAAATTTAGTGAATACACTTGTATGGGGTTTTTTTAGGACATGTTTATAGCTATAGGCTGATATTTACAATAGTTTACAGACTTAAGTCCAGTTTTAAACCCTGACTAAATAGGTAGAGGTAGTCCGTAGATTTATAGAGTTCTGAGCGTCGATATCTTCATCTTGAAAATTATCATGATACTGTAACTGAATGAACAAACATCATACCCTCATGCAATTACTTATCATTTTTATTTCATTACTACATTAATGTACCAGATGCATGAAAAGAAAGAGCAAAAATTACTGCACATCATGTCTCCATATCTGTCGCATGACCACATTGCATTTTCTGCCATGAATTTTAAAAAGGAAAATATTCTTTAAATTCCTTAAATTGGCAACATGATGAGAGTTTCAGAATCATTGTTTTTCAATCATAATTCGCAATTTTTCAAATTATTGACAAAATGATTACCCATGTACCTCATTTACAGACATATTGCATTTTATTAAAACAATGTAGCATTGAAAGAAAAATATTCCTGTTGCCAATTTAAAGAAGAATATGTGATCAATGTTTCAGCCCTCAACAAATTCCTGTCATGAAAGGGTATTTTTTCTCCTCTGCTTTGAAATATATATGTTGTCTGCTTCACTATAATACAGCCATGCATGCACGGTTATTTATCATGTTTAACTTATTTTGATCATGCTGTGCAATTCAAGGTTTTACTAATCATATTATAACTCTAGAGATTTGTGGCTTTTCATTTGTGAATGTAATATAGTAATGCAGTTATTTGAACATTGGACAATCATAGGTCCAGCGTAATACAGGGTTTATTTGGGTCTGTGGAAATATACCATCCTTTGAAACAATGATATATATTCCAAAATTCATTCTGCATTGTAAAACCAAGTGGAATATTGCCAGTACTACCCAGTGGAATATTGCCAGTACTACCCAGTGGAATATTGCCAGTACTACCCAGTGGGGTTCATAAAACAAAGGTAGAGTTCACTCGAATATGTGACAATGTATGACATTCTTAAAATATATTTGTTATCTTTGATTGAAAATAATGGCAGTACATTTATTTCTGAGTACTCTACATATCAATTTCACTCCTGCCACCCATCCTCTCCAAGCGCTATAGTTCTCCTTAGAACTATAAGCTAAGAAAGATAACCAACAGTCTTTTTCAAGACAACACCAACAGTCCTTTTCAGGACTACACACCCTCAAGAAAGATTACTGAGAGTCCTTTTCAGGACTCCTCAATCCTCCCTCTCTCTCACATGGTGCACCCGCAAGCCTTACTGTATATATAAATTTCATCAATCCAAAATGTCTTATTAGTAATTAAGGATGACTGTGTGCTCTATGTGCATGAAAAAGCTATTTTATATGATTGTGACTCATAGCTTTTTGCTTTTGATATTTTGATTCACTAGTGGGAAGATGATTGGTGTTAGGCATTGGTAGATAATGTCTTCTGGACTACATTCCCATGGAAAGCACAAGGAGATTCTACCGTTCACCACTGACATCTATGTACACCAAGATAGAGACTCCCTCACACTCATGACAAAGTGTTCATTTTTCATGATTAATACTGCTTGTTCGTGTGTTTGAATCATTGGCAGTTG
>JAVYIG010005670.1:0-132028 GCA_035222895.1 Strongylocentrotus droebachiensis
GGATTGTAAATGTCCACAGGAGTGGAATTAAATGTTAAAGTTGTTAAAAGCCTAAAGTACATGTTAGGAGTTTATTTAATTTCTCAACTGCGACTTAAATAACCATTCGTTGATTGGCAATACAAAATTGGTGGTAACAGCATTGTATAGCTTTATTAATAGGAATTTTCTTATTTAGAAGAGGAGGACCAGAATTAGGATCCAACTAAGTGCTGTAACTAATTAGGGAAAGCCTATACACTTGCCAAATTATTTTATAAACTTTCTCGGATATACTTTTTTTTTAATTTTTGCCTCACATAGCAGGCTCAGAATGTCAAAGAATGATGGTGATGAAGCTACTCAAAGAATTCGAAACACTTGTTATTATAATAGCCAATTTTCTTTTTGACTTTATAAGGTTTTATCTAATTTAGCAGTTGAGAAAACATGTTTTGCTCTTTTTACGAATATTTGTTTTCTTCATTTTTTCTTCTTCAGTCAAGCTTGATTTCAAAGCAAATATCATCTCTTCAGTGCCAGATGGGCGTTACATCTTACAATTTTTTCAAATTTGTTTAACTTCTCGCGAAACAAAATCGTAAAGGCTGCGGAGCCCGTGAATCCGTACGAAAATCTCACGGCCGCCTCCTGCCCCCGCACAGAGGCCGCACGGAAAAGGGGATACGGTCAGGATACGGGATCCGTAGACTAATCGCAGGCCAAATGTAATCCAGGCATAAGGGACCCATCAAAATCCGTGATGTTTAAGACTAGTTAATTAAAGACCAATTACCGACTGCTATCTAATGATCTACCAGCGTTACAAGAATCCGACCATAAGCAGGGTTTGATAACGTACATCACTTTATACTCTAATCCACTACTCTGAGGTTAATTAACAGACTAATTTTTGAACATTTTTTAAAAAATTGTGTTAATGAATTCACGGAATAATCACTAATGAAATTTGTAATCAATAATTTCTTTTTCTTCGTAAACATGTCATTCAGATGTGTGAACGCCGAGCTTTCATCCTTAGGATCTTTACGTAATATTAAAATGATTGGATTTATCATGTAGATAATACAGAATTCTGACTAGAAGAAAATGTGGTCGGTGGTATAATGAAGTCAAGAACTTTTAAAAGCCATTACCTCGCAATTAAGGTGTTAATAAATTATACATTTTGGAAAAAGCAATCATGTTCGGTACAGAGCAATGACCTCTGGTGTGGAAGAGTGCAGACCAAAACCCTCGTAAGGTCCCTTGCAAGCACACTTCCTTCGGCAAACGATATAACTGCTTACTTTTATGATAAGTCAACCAGTGGCAGATCCAGGGGGGGGGGAGGGCCCGGGCCCCATCCCCTTTGTAAAAAAAAATTAGTGCTCACTACCCCCCCCCCCCCCCCCCCCACTGAGCGAAATATTGGCCGGCACGATTTTCATATTTTAGCACACTAAATTTCAAATTGATTTCGAATTTGGGCCCCCACCCCTAAGAAATCCTTTATCCGCGCCTGAAGTCAACTATAGCCGCGGTCACAACCTGCGCCAAGTTCAACCATTGTTGCAGAAAATCCTAGTCCAGGGGTCTGCAGGGATCTGCTTTGCGACTGAATACATGTCGTGTCAGCTACTATTGGACACGTTATTATGTTCAGCCACCATCTGCCTCCTGCACCCGCCTGCGTGCTGAAGCAAGGTATTCAATTCGCCGTGGACCTGCCGCAGCGAATTGCACGGCCAGTTGGTGACATTAGTTCCTAGACCATTGAGAACTGTACTTAAATTAGGTTACAAGAATGCAGTTGTAACGCCGATGACCTTTAAATTACATGAGCAATTAAGTGGGCCAAAAAACTAGCTTCTATTCATGTTCCATCGCACGAGGACAACATGCAAACATTACGTGCAGCGATGCTCGATCAATATTTTGTTTCTAAATGAGAATGACGTCATTGAATGGTAGATACATGTGTACTTTAAAATTAAATTAAGACATACTTTATTACAAAAACATCATTTATACTGCATCGGCGGATCCAGGATATTCAAAAAGAGGGGACCGAGTCCAAAATTTTCACTGCCAAATGTGTTTATTTCGTTGGAAATCAATTCTCTCTCTCTCTCTCTCTCTCTCTTACACACACACATACCCTCCCCTAATGACAATTTTAAAGAACAAAGGGTTGTCTTGGTAACCATTTCTATGTTTATGGATTGGTTCCAGGGGTATATGCTGTAGGGCCCATAGCATAATGCAGGGGCATCGCCCGAGTTCCAGGGGTAGGAGATCCCGGAAGCTATTTGAGTATTTAGCAATTTAGAGCCTTCAAAATGGTTTATCCTTTATATTCACAAAGCCCCTATTATATGAAGGTAGCTATTTTTTTTAATCCCCTTTTCCCTCTCGTTTTCCATTCTTCCTCTCTTTTACCTCTTTTTCTATTCATTTTCTTTCGTCGCTCTCTTTTTCTCTCTCGATTTTTTCTAGCCGCCTAAAGGGGGGCCCCGGCCAATTCGGTCCTCACCTGGATCCGCAAATAACCATGTGCAAGTAGGCCTTTTTCGTCATATTTTTCCCTTATAGGATAAGAATAATTTGTAAAGAAAACCATCACATATTTTATTTTCCTTGTTGTTTGGTCTGATCAGAGCTCTAGTTGATGGATTTTTGGGGTAAGCTATACACTTACATCTTGATAATGATGTCAGTAACGGTCATGCGGGAAAATACTTTATAATATCCATATCGGCAGTTACAATTTATCATTCATTGTGAAAAGCAGGGGCGGCGATTTCTTTTCATGACCGGGGGAAGGGGAGGAAAAATCTGTCTTCCGTTGGTATCACGGTAATACCAACGGAATACAAATTTTCTACAATATTTACTCGTACATTTGAAGGATATTATGCGAGGAGCGTTGCGACCGACCGAGAAGATTTTTGCATTTTTATTAGTCTAAACGCTGCACTCTTGGGCCCTCCAGAGCATAAAGTGTGTAGTCTTTAGTCAGTATTTGATATACATTTTGTTTTTCGGGGGGGGGGGGGGTGGGTGGTGGGACGATCACCCTAAACAAGACTGGATACCAATTAAGCAGATTTGCGTACTAGAATGTTTCCTTTTCATTTCGATTTTGTTGGTACTGATTCTAATTGTTCCAGGCTTTGGTGTTCAGTCAACTATTTGGGAGCGGCTACGACAATACTAAAACTGACGGGAACAATGGCCACTGACAAAGCCGTCTTTCAGAGAGGCAAGGCAAGATCAGAATAGAATCTTAAGTTACTGAGTTAGTATGACAGTTGTATCAATTGTTTCTTGACTAGTCCTGGGTGCATGTTCAGTCGAGGGTCTCTGATCACTAAAAACCAACAATCTTCACTGATTTGGCAACTAGTCTCATGCTACAGTGGACATCATCCATATGACTCTGTCTTGTTTAAGGGATTTATTTTCTAATATCAACCGAAAAATGACTGTTTCGATAACATGGATTTGTATCCATGTTACTTGGATATGACTGCAGTTTCGTGGTATGTATATGAAACATTTGTAAATTTGTAAATTTTATCCGATAGTCGGATAGATAGCCACGTAAGTGTTTAAGTGGTATATTTTGCGTTTGGTGCCTAATAACAACATTTATTACCGATTGTTGTCATATTTACCAATTTCAACATTTGATGCGATTGGCATGTGATATAATCTTCGAAAGTGCCTAGTTATAAAGAGCATTTTTTATGCTTAATGTTGTTTAATTTCCTTGGTTCTTCAACAATGCGAACGCCCCCCCCCCAAAAAAAAAATTCCGGCGCCATTTTACGCATCCATGCTCCGTGCATTATGGACATATGAGAACAATGTTGTATCTACATGCAGCTCGGGACATGCTCTCAAAAGAATTGCATTCTTTTATACAATACCTCCACATTACCTTTCTTTTGCTGGTGATGCTATATACAGCACGTCTGACATAGCAACTCATACGTTGGTATTGTGTGGTCTATTTAGGGGGGGAGGGGGGGGGGGTTCATTTTCTGTTGCCCGAAATTGTTAACATTTTTTTCCCGAAAAATTCTAGAAAAAAATTGTGAGAAAAAAAAATACTTCGAGATAAATGGGAAAAAAAAAAATCTTTAAAAAAAAAAAACGGGAAAAGAAAAAAAAAAAATGGAAAAAATGATTTCAAGGGAAAAATAAAATTCGAAGAAAAAAACATTCTTAGTAAAAAGGCATTTTGGGAGAGAAAAAAAGTATGGAAAAAAATTATAGGGGACTATAGGGGAAAAAAATTAAAGAGAACAAAATTTAACCCTCGGTATTATTGGTGTAATTTGTGTAATTGGTGGCATACAGTCCTCAACAGGGCGACATCAATTGATTTAAAATATATTAATTTCACCAGCTGGTTAATATGACACTGGAAAGTGACCGGCCAGGAAAAATACGACCCTAGCAATTGATATCACGTGACGAGCTGTGGACCAATCACATCTCGGTATCTGTCTAAGCTATCGAATATATATAGTTTTTGTGAGGTTTCTATACCGGACAAAATTTGTAATTACACTTCACACTTGAACAATAAGTCAGTTCATAGTTGCAAAATACTGGATAAAAAGTTATGTAATCATTATTTAATTTATGCACAAGCAGTGCACTCCATGATATAAACACAGGTGGAAGAATTCTTTGAAAAGGGGAAACAAAGGCTATTTATGTAGCACCTCCATCGCTGTGGGAGTGAATATTTCAATATGTACAAAGTGGGACCTTTTCATGTTTTGAAGATATGTGGATATTCGGGGCCATTTGGGACATGTGCTAACCGTGAACTAGTCTATTGAAAGTTTGCTTTCAACTGACAATCCCTCTTCAATCAGTGCTCTTTAATATGAAAATATTGGATTTGAAAATGTGGAAATGTTTTACAGACACATTTTCACGGGTCTAAAGGGCGGAGGAGTTCAACGTCGATAACAAGCTAGCCTCTTGTCGATGCCCTCGCGCTGTTGGAGTCTCTAAAATTTAGAATTTAGAATTTAATTCTGACGAGCGAAGCGAGTCAGAGAAACCGAGGCGCCTCGGGTTTCTCTGACTCGCTTCGCTCGTCAGAATTTAGAGACTCCAACAGCGCGAGGGCATCGACAAGAGGCTAATAACAAGCCGGCGTCATGTACGCATTTATGCTCTATAGGCCGTGTACATGGCGCCAAATCTACTACGAGAGCATTGGCCGTGTACTCACTGGATTATTGTAGTTTTAATATAGTAGTATTCGATCAGTTTTTAGTTTTTATATCCGTATGCACTGAAACACGTTGTCATTCAATTTTTTGCTGTGATCTGTCCCTACATTTGTTTGTTAGGTTTTAAGAGGGAAATTCGTGACTGGGGAATGGCGAATTGTAAATGATGAGCCTACTAGACCATGCCCCTTAAATTGAAGGTAAACGGCACGCCAAGTCAGATTTGTTGTAATGTTTGTGTGAAAAACATAGCTTAATTTATTGTAGTTAATTCCTGGCTGGGAGATGGTGGCCTGTGAATGATGATCCTTCCGGGCCCTGCCTCTTAAATTGTAGGTGAACGGCACGCCCAGTCAGATTTTTTGTAAATTATAGGTAAATTAAGTGTAGTTAATTCCTGGCTGGGAGATGGTGGCCTGTGAATGATGAGCCTACCGGGCCGTGCCCCTTTAATTGTAGGGGAACGGTACGCCCAGTAAGATTTTTCGTTATATTTGTGTAAATCATAGCTTAATTTAGTGTAGTTAATTCCTGGCTGGGAGATGGTGGCCTGTGAATGACGAGCCTACCGGGCCGTGCCCCTTAAATTGTAGGAGAACGGCACGCCCAGTCAGATTTTTGGTTATATTTGTGTAAATCATAGCTTAATTTAGTGTAGTTAATTCCAGACTGGGAGATGGTGGCCTGTGAATGATGAGCCTACCGGGCCCTGCCCCTTAAAATGGAGGAGAACGGTACACCCAGTAAGATTTTTCGTTATATTTGTGTAAATCATAGCTTAATTTAGTGTAGTTAATTCCTGGCTGGGAGATGGTGGCCTGTGAATTATGAGCCTACCGGTCCCTGCCCCTTAAAATGGAGGAGAACGGTACACCCAGTAAGATTTTTCGTTATATTTGTGTAAATCATAGCTTAATTTAGTGTAGTTAATTTTTGGCTGGGAGATGGTGGCCTGTGAATGATGAGCCTATCGGGCCCTGTTCCTTAAATTGTAGGTGATTTTTGTTTGTTTTTGTTAATCATAGTCGTATTTATTTATGCACGCATTAGGCCTAGGTTGCGGTGGGATGCATCGGGTTTCCATTACACCCATTGTTGCCGACCTTTTAGTCAGGGTAGTGATTGTTTATCATTTCTTTACTCTCGCTCTCTCTTTCTCCTTTTCCTCTCCTCTTCTCTTTTTTCTTCTCTAATTCTTTTTTCTTCTCCTTTCTTCTTCTGTCGCCCTCCCCCCTTTTGTTTAGCTTCCCTAGAAGGGGGGGCGGTGGAGGGGCGGCCGATTCGCCCAATTCGACCGATTCCACCACTGCACAGACCCTCGCTTCGAATAAATAAAGAGTGCAGATAACAGGTTGAGTAATTTACATTAGAAGACAAGTTATTGACTTGGATGAGAGGAGAACAAGATATGCGAACTGGAGGACAGGGATAGGGTACAGGTTACAAGGGCATTTTGTCCTGCACCCCTCCCAACAGCATGACAAAGACATGTCCAATCAGGAAAGAGGAAAGAGTTAGAGAGAGATATAGAGAGGAGAGAGAGAGAGAGGGGGAGAGAGGGGGGTGGGGGAGAGAGAAAGAGAGAGCTTGGTTGTAGCACAAAATAGTCCTGAGCGCAAAAAATAGTAATTTGCTTTTAGCACACTGATGGGCCATAACAAAACTCTCTTGTCAAAATGCTTTTAGCATGAGCTTCATTCTGCAGTCTTTTAGAAGTTAAAGTCACGTCCCAATATGGCAGTACCTGCTATTCACCTTCGTAAGAACTTTACTCTTACGTCAAAACAATTATTCTGCGTGACATCTGAAATGTCAACGCCGTTGATACAAAGCACAGTCATTTCCCGCTAACGACACGAGATCATTAAAGGGCCCATGACATCGAAATACAACTGTATTCCTGTTGGTGTGCAGTCCTGCATCCATCTCATATTTTGATATGTAAACTTCTGAATGTGTTTCATAGATTTTGAAACCTCCAGATCTCATTCCCCCTGTGACATCATCTGTCAGTCATCAATGAGCTTACTTGAGAAAGTTGCATGTAACTTTGGCAAAGATAACCACCAGTTACAATACCTTAAACAATAGCAACATATAAGTTGCTATCATAATGTCAGATTAAACTGATATTCTAGAATAGACAATGGTATGTAATTTCCCCCAGCTTAGCACACGTTCATAATAGAATTGCATGCTTCCGTACATATGTATAATACATCATCATTGCCTTTGTCTTCCTGGTGATGCTACAGCATGTCTGACATAGCAACTTGTATGTTGCTATTGTATTACGTATTGTAACAGGTGGTCGAATTCGGCAAAGAAACATGCAACTTTTTCAAGTTAGCTCATTGATGACTGACAGATGATGTCACAAGGGGAATGAGATCTGGAGATTTTTGGGGTGGAGCTTAGCAGCTTTGAAGAAAAAAAAAATCTATGAAACAAATTCAAAAGTTCACATATCGAAATATGAGATGTATGCAGGACGGCACACCAACAGGAATAAACTTGTATTTCGATGTCATGGGCCCTTTAATAGCTCGGTCAAACCGCCAAAGCGACACCAGACGGACTCCAAACCAAATCCATAGGAGTAATGTACTTTTTTGTCGGTATATTGTTAGCCTGTTGTCCAGAGGCGGCGGAGCGACTTCCAAAGTGGGGGGGGGGGGGGGGGCACCAACAAAAAAGGGCACTTTCTGGAGAAAAAAAGGGCACCTTCAAAGGGAAATCTCAAAGGGAATATATACAATTTTTTAGACATTGGTATATACACCTATATTGTGATTACATTATCGGGGATGATTTCAATATTTGTTTTTATTTATACATCATATAAGATTTTGCGTATCATTTTTGCAGTTGAGTGTGATGGTCTAAAAATACATTTGCGAGCGAGCAAAGCGAGCGAGAATTCTTTTTAAAGATTTATGAGGTCGCAGTGCAAAAAAATACATCTTATCATAGAGGAATGACCCAATCCTGATGGGGTTATATAAGCACATTCTCATAACGTAAGACTTAAAAGATCTTTGATAAGTTACATAATTATAACATCTATAACTACGAGCGAGCGTAGCGAGCGAGCCTTGGGGGAAAATGCTTTTAGTCGCTTGAAATTAGGGGCACGTTTGATGATGAGAGGAAAAGGGCACACTTATCGAAAGGGTTAAGACAGTTATTAGAAAAGAAAAGGAGCTTGTTGTTGTTGTTGTTTTTATTTCCGAAATCAGATAAAAATATCATACATAGTAAAAAAATACAAAGTAAAATATTTATACATGTACATAGACAAAAATCGGTGGATAGCCCAATTCAGCAGTGTTTACAAAACACTACTGTTCTTCCTTGGGGTACACTACAATATTAACATAAAAGCGATATAAAGCAGAATAGAAACAAAACATAAATACAACTTTATAAATACCAAGGTAACAAAATATACAAAAATAATATCATACGCGTACACCCACACACACACACGCACACACACACACACACATAGTTATGCAAAATCATTTGAGTTTAAGGAAGTGTGCTAAGAAAAAATATCAGTTATTAGGGTATGGAAGGATCTTAATGTAGTTACATTTCGGATGTGTTCTGGTAGTTGGTTATATTGTGTCGCCCCCCTATAGAAGAATGTTCTTTTGCAATTATTTGAATTCGGTTTAGGGAGATCTAGATTTCGGGATGAGCGAAAAGAATAATTATACGTGCGATATTTGATATTATTTGACATATAAGACGGAGTGTAATTATTTAATATCTTAAAAATCATAGTACATACATGCTTTTTGTAACGGCAGTCTAGAAAGTCCCAATTTAGAGTATCATGAACATGTTGATTGGATGTATGAGAATAAGGATTTACTTTCATTATCACACGGCCCGCCCTGTTTTGAAGCTTTTGTAAAAGTGAAAGGGAGGATTTAGTTGCGGATTGCCAAACAATGTCTCCATAGTCGAAATGTGGAATAATTATGGATTTGTAGATTAGATTCAAATCAGATTCATTTATAATATGTCTTAATCTACCAAGGAAGCCAATAAGTTTACTGATTTTCTGACACATTATATTTATATGAGCATCCCATTTTAATTCATTGTCTATATTGATACCGAGGTATTTTGTATTGTCAACCTTAACAATATTTGTATCTCTTATTTTTACATTAAGTACATTACACTTTGATAACTTATGACGGGTGCCAATGAGCATGGTAACAGTTTTTGTATAATTGATTAATAACTTATTGCGAGACATCCATTTATCAAGATATTCCATTTCATCATTTAAGACAGAATCAACAACAGTGGGACATTTATGCGAAAAATAAATTACAGTATCATCTGCGTATAGATGTACGTGACAAAGATTGAAAATTTTAGGAAGATCATTTATAAATATCGTAAATAAAAGTGGGCCCAGTAGTGAACCCTGGGGCACACCATGAGTTAAAACTCTTTCATTTGAAATAACATTATTAATCATGGTAACTATTCTTCTCTCAGAAGTGTCAGAGTACAAAGGCTAATTATCAGAGGTGAAAATGGGGCACTTCTTACACCTAAAAAAAGAGGCATGCACCAGGGATGAAAAGGAAATGGGCATTTATCGATGGAAAGGAGGCGCCCATTAGATTTTGATAGGGGGCATTTATAAGAAGTGAAAAGGCGCATTTATGAAAAAGGGATAGGGTCTTTATTAGAAAAGAATTTGGGCACATATCATTGTTAAAAGGGTAATGAGAAGGGGAAGTGGCTCTTATTAAAAGGAAAAAGAGGCACATATTAAAATAAACGGGGCACTTATCACAGACGAAAAGGGGGTAATTATGAGAAGGAGAAGGGACACTTATAAGGAAAAAAAAGAGCATTTATTGGGAAGGAAAAGGGGGACGTGTCAAAATAAAAGGGGCATTTATAAGAGATGAAGGGAGCACTTATCAGGAGGGGAAGGGGTACTTGTCAAAGTAAAACGAGTATCTCTCAGAATTGAATAGGGTCATTTACAAGGGATGAAAAGGGGCACTTATGAGAATGAAAAGGAACTATTTTCATAGATGAAAAGGAAAAGGGGCATTAAGGAGAAGGGAAAAGGGCTCTTCTTTAAATGGGGCACTTATCATAAGCAAAATGGGCACTTATTAAAAGGGACATGGGGCACATGTGAAAATATAAGGTGCGCTTATCCAAGTTAAAAAGGGGAAGGGGCACTTTTTACAAAGGAAAAGGGGCACTTGTCAAGGCAAAAAAAGGGAACCTCTCAGATTTAAATAGGGCAATTATCAGAGGTGAAGGGGGCGCTTATCAAAAGTGAAAAAGGGGCGCTTCTCGTAACTAAAAAGGGGAACTTACTAGAGATTAAAAAAAGGCACTTATGAGAATGGAAAATGGACACTTATTGCAAAGGAAAATGGGAACTTTTCAAAGGAAAAGGGGTACGTGTCAAAATAAAAGGGGCACTTATCAGAGGTGGAAAGGGGAAGGGGCACTTTTCAAAATGAATAGGGGCACTTTTCAAAATAAAAGGGGCACTTTTCCTTTGTAAAAAGGGGCACTTGTCAAGGTAAAAGGGGCACTTTTCCTATGCAAAAAGGGGCACTTTTAGGGTACTTGAAAAAGTGGGAGGGCACTGTGCCCCCCTGCCCCCCCCCCGGGAGCGCCGCCTCTGCTGTTGTCGGTTTGTTGACGGTCTGGTGTCGGTCTCATCAGACTAGAAATGTCTTCTATATATGTAGTACATGTACTTGTTTCAATGAAAACCCTATTCGCCAAAACCCAAACTCACATACTCAACGTACAAATTTAGTGACAATTTTAGACCTCAAAGGGAAGATGAAAGTGGGATAATTAATTAGTTTCTGTAAAAAGTCATGTTTTCTCGCTTTCTCCCTTCCTCCCTTTATAGCATTCTTTCTTTGCCTTTCACATCCCCTCTCACCCAATCTGTCACGACCCCCTTTCCCAGGCCTTTCTCTTTCACTAAACATGATAATAAACATAAACATGCAAACCAATTATTGAAGTTGTACAAGTTAACCTTGTGATTTTAATTTATTCGTCGAAATATTATCATAACTGCGTTTATTACTTATAAGTAACTTAGGAGATAGCATATGTGTAAATGACCCCTAAATATCCACAGGCCTTTTCCACAGGGAGAGGTCCCACTTTGTGCATTTAAGAGTATGGCTTATCATTGCCATGGTGATGAAGGTGCTTTATGAATACCTTTTGTTTGCCTTTTGGGAATGAACTCTTCCACCTGTGTATCATAGAATGTATCACCGGTACACAATTTAGCAATAATTACACAATATTCATTACATCTTGTGTTTTCCCTCTTGAAAATAATTGTTCCACCTGTGTATCATAGATCGTACCGCAGGTGCATAATTTAATAATGATTACATACATTTCATGAACTCGTGTCCAGCAGTCGTCACGGTGGATTTTACAGGTTTGCACAAATGACCCCTACCTACCCAGGAGTTCGTAGTATCTGACTAGTGGCTTATTCACAATCTTTAATGATACCAATTTGTGTTAGAGTGTAGACAATTGTGCTAATTAAGTGGTCAAACAAAATGTTTACCTTTAAATGTACGTTGTAATAAATTGATTATACATGTATATATATATATATTAGTCTACAACCATTTCTATATTCGTCGCTTCGAAAGAAGAGTTCTGTCATGACGACATATTCGAAATTGTATTATTCAATATAATTTAATAGAAAATAGTATAGTATAGTAATATGATGTTGCATCAAAAGCTATTACTGCATTAATGTACAACACATTTAAAGTTAGTTTGAAGTAAAGGTAGCTAGAATGTAAATCAACGTAAGTCATATTCCTGGCAATTGATGTGATGACATATCGACTATCATTGCTTATAAATGATAATATTAAAATAATACTTTATCATTATTCATGATCATATATTCATGTTCATATATTTATACAAAAATATTTTACCTCATAGTTTTGAAAGACTCGGTACAATCAACAACAAAGCAATAGGTTTGGGCACAGGGTGCGCTCGTTTGTTTGTTTAGAGTACATGTTGAATTTAGTGATAAATATTTGTTGTACAAAATTACAATAAACTATTTACACGGACGGTTTACATTAATTACAATGACAATTCTCATAGAATTTTAATACCAATCAGCCTTCTATAGAAAAACGTAATTTAACGAAGGAAAAGTCTAAGCTTTTTAACCATACTTAAAGCCCTGAATCCACGGGGCTAGGTGTGCTATTCTATGTATTAACAAGAAAGAATAGCTATTGTCTAATATAGCTACAATTGAAAATAAAATTGTCTGATTATTTTGAAATTAGCTTTCGTTGATGAGTACTATCCAAAAAATATGAAATATTCTCATTCTCATTTCTGTCAAAAGGGGCATAATGCTAAAGAAAGAACGGTTGCCATATATCTACTAATTAGGAAGAAAAAAAATATAAACTCATGCCATAAAACTTGTATATTTGAAACACGGATGTAATGGAAGGACGCGAATCGATTGGGATAATCATAATCCATACTCTGGACTGCTAACCAAACGATAACTTCTACACATCACCTCACTGTGCATCTACACGTTTTGACCCTTTTGAATGGCGCCTACTTTTGGCGTAATCACGTGATCATTTCCTGGGCAAAGTGTACATCAGTTCTGTTCGTGTGCTTTTGCTGAATGGCACCGGAATACTCTCAGAGTGGTTTGTATCTATAATCCATGACTTGCCCGACAATAAAATCTTGTTAAGATATTGCCTCCCACAAAAAGTAATAGATTATAGAAAGTATACCTTATCAAAATACTGACACAATGATGAGGTTTAAACACAAATCTAACATAAACATTGTGAAAATCAAAATCAAATGGTTTGAAATACGGATATGTAATGGCTCCGCTAACTCATATTATGCTTATTTTCTATCATAACGTACGGCAAAACCGGACCAGAGCACAAAAGATTATCATTGAGAAGACACAAATGATTATAAGGCTCAACTTTGACTCAATGTAGGCGTGCCCTTGAACTGATAGATATGTAAAGAAAGCTGGGTTTCACTGGTAAGCTACGCCGAAGCTTTGTCTTTCTTCACACACGCACATATACACGCACAGCGCATATCCACGCACAAACCTACATAAACCCCACGCAAGAGAGAGGGTTGACTACTAAAGTGGATTATAGATAATATACAGGGCAATCCAATATCCGTTTTTAATTATTTTTACCCAACAAAGAAAAAAAATACATCAATAACCGGAGAAGTTAATAATAAAACGTAGTTTGAACAGAGGAAAATTTATGCGAGTGACATTTCTACGAAGTAATTTCTCATTGCAATACAGTTTGTATCTCCCTTAAAATATAGGTTAAATGTCTTTAGGTTACTGTATCATTTTACACAATAAAAATGTTTGACATTGCATTTACAATATAAAAAAAATTCATTTAAACAATATAATTACCATGGTCTAGAAGTATACAACTTTGCCTTTCGTAAAAGGACTTTATTTTCCGTCTCACCCTTATCTTTCTTTAGATATGGTAGTATTTTGATTAAACAAATTAGTATTACCAGCCTCTATGTCAATCATTAAAATATATATAACAATATACTGAAGACGAACGAAAATACTTTTGAGAAATTGACTGATAGGTAATGGGAACGAGTATTAAAATCTCGTAGGTCGGTTGTTTTTGGTTGAAAGTCTCTTTGAAATAGAATGTGAGATAATGTATAGATCTAGTTTATCATTTATATTTCCAGTCCTTCAAGTGTGTACTCAAAGTCGCTAGATTCTCGATTTGTAATCTCAAAAGTGCGTTAATCACTCCTACTTCTAGGCCCCGTTGCATACAACTTACCATTGATTGCAACTTTGCCATCAATGGCAACTACCATTGTAACAGGGCTCAACAGCCAATCAAAATCAAGATTTCCATGGTAGTTACCATTCATGGCAAAGTTACCATCAATGGTAAGTTTTGTGCAGCGGGGCCTTGACCCATTCTCGTTCCTGGTGTGTGGGACGCAGTATCATGCCAATGGCCATGTACACGGGAGTGAGCAAAAACCATATTGTAAATGTGAATATATAAAAACATCGAGTGAAATTATATGAGCGATCGGAGATGACCGAACTCTAGTTATTGCTTCTGAGACAAACGGGACCACACTTGCAAAAAGGCACGTACATATTCAACAATTGAACATACAATAATGTAGTCATCAATCTCTTGAAGAAAAGAAGAACTGTTTTGATCGCATCTCGATAATTAGATTTTTATCTTCACGAAACAATGTTACAAAACTGTATTCATACCTACACAAATTGATGAAAATATCAAAAATTAGAACATATTGTTTTTATGTCAACTCTTATAATACAAATATAATTATGTACAATTTATCAAAACATATTTCTGATTTCCATCGTGTTGTGTATCTATTGCACTATAATCTAGAATATTGTGAATTAAAACTGTACAGAAAAAGATGTATTTAAAGGATGCATCATTGGTGTCAATTATGAACAATACTACTCGCTTCTATTTTTACTTACAACATCAAGATTATAAGAGGATTAAAAATTCTTTCCCACAAATTGAAAGATTAAAATTGATATACGAAAATGTATAATTATAATTTTTGCCTTTTCTTGTTAACATATCTTCACTTTGGTAGAGTAGTACGTTGCACTTTCGACAGACTGGGGCGACGATTCCAGAGGAAGAAGGGGATGCAAACCTAACAGAAAATTATCAGAGCAATAGTCTCATGAGATATTTTGAACAAAATGCAAAAGGATGTATAGAATATAATGAGCAGAGGCTATATGATATTGTTTAATGACGTGATATGACGTTCTTTTTGTGCAAGGTTTTATCAGAGATATATTCTACATTTTGTAATGTGTACCCTTTAAACACCGGGGAGGGGCGCTGTAATCTATACAAAAAATAATTCCCCGTTCGATCACAGCCCTTCTTTGAATCACATCCTCCATAATCGCCGCCCTTGTCGACGTCATTTGTTGTAACTAAGCATATTTCATTTCAATCAAATTTAACATTTTTGCTAAATTTTCGTATACAATTTCTTATTTGAATAATGTCTTTTTAAATTACATGACAAACATCGAAACTTAGAATTCATAATGAATGATTTAAGAATCATTTGATCACTACTTTGTTGTTCTTTTATAACCTTATTTGATATAATCTAGGTAAATCAATAATGATAATGAAGTCCACAATTAGTCCTTAGGATAAGTGATACAGCAGATGGAAAAAAAGATGTCCACATCAAATTGGTGAAACACATTTTGAACTGTTTGTACACATTACACTGCTCGTCGGTTGTAATTATAAACTCCCTTTCTCGTTTTAACTTTACAATCATAATATCTGCCGCAATCAATTTTCGTTGAACCGTAAAAATTATATCCTCACATCACATTATCTTAACTATTTCAATGTAAACCCAATTTTTATGAGTTTCATTGCCACTTCCCTCAATAATGCATTCCTCCGATGTTTTATGTTTTCTGCTGTTCAACTCAATCAACTCAGTAGATGTATAAACACAAAATAGGTCTTGATAAAACTATTTTGTTTGAACGGCGGGAATATTTGTAAACATTCCCAGTCATCATATTTCCTGGTATAGGAGACGAAAATGATGTAAACATTCTGGCACAAAATGGGCTGTTTTTAAAATAATATTTGTATACTTTAGTTGGTATCCATCTGTTCAATCTCTCTCATCAGTCTCTCTTCCTCATTATCGTCTCCTTTCTCGCTATCTTTCTTCTCGGACGACATCTCCACATCCCTGTCTCCATTTTTCTCATTATGCTCAAAGTCATTCTTCTCTGGAAGGCTATCCCTATCCGCTTTGTTGTTTTCATCCATCTTTTCATCCACCTGATCACCCCCCTCCTCCGCTTCTTTCTTCTTTTTCCCAGCCTCCCTTCGCTCCTTCAGCTTCTTCGCCATTTCCAGCTTTTGTTGATCCAACACTTTCTTGGCCTCAATTTTCGCCAGCTTGGCTTTTTCTTTCTCTTGTTTGGCCTTCTCTTTTCGCTCCTTCTCTTTCTTTTTCCTCTCTTCTTTTTCTTTCTTCTTCTTCTCCTTCTCCTCTTCGTCGTCGCCAAAGCTGGTGATCTCGTCTTTGATGTCTGAGCAGTCGTAGACATTTACCGTACCATCGTAGGATGAGGTAGCGAGTTTTCCGTCTAGCAGCTGATGGTTGCAAAAAATGAATGATATATAATGATTTCATTTCCTTTCATTTCTTAATGTTTACACCATCTTTTTTTAAATATACATTTCAAAATAAAATATAAGCACAGATCAGATATCATGTTACATTATACAAGCATTTTTATTTCGAAAAAAATGTACAGAGTAATTTTTGCGGAAGATGTGTATTACTATTTTGAAAATACATGTAGGCTTACCATTATTTGTTTTCAGATATAATTGTATAAAAGAAATGTGTGGTCTATATTTGATTTGAATTGATCATACACCATCAAGATTTCATTCAAGTATTGAAAGTACATGTTTGTTCATACTAGCCATGTTAAAATATGACTTTGATACATCTCTTGTGAGACATGCAGTATAATATTCGATTTCGGAATCCACTTATAGCTCCCATTTCTTTTTCTATCGACATATTTTCATATTTTGTTTTGTTCTATGTCTGCCTTTTTACTTCAATCAGCAATTGATCTAGCAAGAAATACAAATACATTGCGCTCAGCGATCAGGGATGTTGACACTTGAGCAATTATCGTTTCCGATTGTTACCTATCAATTATTTATACCAGTTTCCACGGTTGCTATGCAGGCGGATTATTTACGGTCACAACCATTTGGTAAAAGTCAATATTCTGCCAGACACGCAGTCCGATTTGAATGATTCAGATCTAAAATAAATTAGTTATATAGTCATGTTTCCAAGGCTTGGGAAGGGAAAAATGGAGCTGCAGAGCAATATTTATCCTCCAATAAATCAAGCAATTAAACATTTCCATCACCATACTCCCTTCATAAAACAATATCATCCCTGTCAGATATTAACCCGTCTTGTTTCTTTCATCTGTCGCTTCTTAATTTCCATACTTTCAGGGTCAATTTATTATACTTTTGATTTGTTTATTGATATAAATAAGAAAGGAAGATATTTGATTTGATAGAATAAGTGTTTTTCATAAATATTTTCACATTTTACTTTGATCTCCACCTCACTACAGTATTTTTCTTAGTATATGTTGATATGCCCTTTCTATCGTATACTTGTTTAGTGGCTTTTTCCCACCGCCAGGAGCTTTTTGTGTTCTTTAAGTATTATCATTACTATTATTATTATTATTACTATAATTATTATTATTAGGTGGGCTGTATCTAATACAGACCACCTTATAATTTTGTTAAAATTGCCTTTATTAGGTGGGCTGTATCTAATACAGACCACCTTATAATTTTGTTAAAATTGCCTTTATTATTATTATTATTTATTTATTATTTATTTTTCTTATTTCGACCCACTTTTTTGTGTTCAAGATAATTTGAAAATGGCTCAATCAAATATCTTAAAATTTAACACACATATGTATAGGCATATTCACAAAACACAGCAAATTTTTCAACCTTGACCTTGACTGATGACGTCATCTAGGCGCCATTTTGTGAAATGTTCTGAAAAATTACTCATGATCATATTTTCATAACGGTACGTCATTTCTCATTCATATTTATCATGATCAAGGTCAATATCAGTCCAGTCAATTTCAGGTCAAAAAACGCGCGCGTGCGCGTACGTCCGCGCGTCAATGCGCGCGCAAAATTTTTAAATGCTCAAAATCGTCTCAAATTTATTTTGCATACGTTTCAGGTCATTTTAAGCATTTTATAAAAAATCGCGCGTACGAGCATGCGCGCTCGTTTTCGCGCGTAACACCATTACAAAACATAGAATCGCCATTTTTTTTTCTTTCATGATATTTCTCATATTTTTTCAAGGAATTTGATACCATGTTTATCTCTTTATGACCATTATTAACAAGATGAGCGTATATTCAAGATAAATGTCAGTGCGCGCGAGCTCTTTTAATACATAGCATATATGGGCAAAAACATGCCTATACAAAATCCGTTATAGCTCTTTGGAATGCACCGGGATCCTCAATTTTTTTTCATATTTAGATAGAGTATGAGTCGGAAATATGATTCCATGTCTCATTTGGCCATTAAGTGTATCGTGACATCATCACAATGGCCTTGGAACTCAAAATACGAATTTGCATATTATGACGTCAGCATATTTATGTAAAATTGATTGTATCTCTGTAAATATTGATCAATTTTCTTCCAAATTTCGATATGTTGTAGCTAAGACAATTCTCTACAAGCGCAGTAATAACCATTTTTCATTTTGATGACGTCATCATAGTGAAAATTTTGATTAAAGGCCTCATGTCAAAAACTTCATAATTTGCGTGTTATGCCTATAGAAGGTGAATTTAGTTCACGTTATGAATCTACATGATATTGTTTTTTAAGAATTTGTAAGCAGTATGTCGCTTATTTTTGCTCTATTTTGTCTCAAATTTTAGTTGACCAGCCCACCTATACTTGTTCCAAACAAGTATTATATGTCTAGTTATTATTATTATTATTATTTATTTTTCTTATTTCGACCCACTTTTTTGTAGGCAAGATAACTTGAAAATGGTTTATTCAAATACCTTGAAATTTGGCACACATATGTATAGGCATATGGAGAAAACACGGCTATGTTTTCAACCTTGACCTTGACTGATGACGTCATCTAGGCGCCATTTTGTGAAATTTTCCGAAAATCAACTCTTGATCATATCTTCATAACCCAAAGTGATTTTTCAATCATATTTATCATCATTAAGGTCAATATCAGTCCGGTCAATTTCAGGTCAAAAAACGCGCGCGTGCGCGTACGTCCGCGCGTCAATGCGCGCGCAAAATTTTTAAATGCTCAAAATCGTATCAAATTTATTTTGCATACGTTTCAGGTCATTTTAAGCATTTTATAAAAAATCGCGCGTACGAGCATGCGCGCGCGTTTTCGCGCGTAACACCATTAAAAAACATAGAATCGCCATTTTTTTTTCTTTCATGATATTTCTCATATTTTTTCAAGGAATTTGATTCCATGTTTATCTGTTTATGACCATTATTAACAAGATGAGCGTAAATTCAAGATAAATGTCAGTGCGCGCGAGATCTTTTAATACATAGCATATATGGGCAAAAACATGCCTATACAAAATCCGTTATAGCTCTCTGGAATGCACCGGGATCCTCAATTTGTTTTCATATTAAGATAGAGTATGAGTCGGAAATATTATTCCATGTCTCATTTGGCCATTAAGTGTATCGTGACATCATCACAATGGCCTAGGAACTCAAAATACGAATTTGCATATTATGACGTCAGCATATTTATGTAAAATTGATAGTATCTCTGTAAATATTGATCAATTTTCTTCAAAATTTCGATATGTTGTAGCTAAGACAATTCTCTACAAGCGCAGTAATAACTATTTTTCATTTTGATGACGTCATCATTGTGAAAATTTTGATTAAAGGCCTCATGTCAAAAACTTCATAATTTGTGTGTTATGCCTATAGAAGGTGAATTTAGTTCACGTTATGAATCTACATGATATTGTTTTTTAAGAATTTGTAAGCAGTATCTCGCTTTTTTTTGCTCTATTTTGTCTCAAATTTAAGTTGACCAGCCCACCTATACTTGTTCCAAACAAGTATTATATGTCTAGTTTTTATTATTATCATTATTATTACTCTTTTTATTATTGTTATCAATAATTATTGTCGTTAATATTATCATTATTATTATCATTATTATCATTATTATAATTGCTAATAATATTACCATTATTACTGTCATTACTATTAGTATGTAAAATATAAATGTCCTTACCAGAATGGAGTATACTGCTCCTTCGTGCCCCTTAAATGTCCTTTTCAGCGCTCCTGATTTGGCATCGTAAACCCGTGCAAAGCCGTCACCACAAGCAGTATAAACTGAAAGATAAAACGGATTTGTTCTTCGTAATTATGATATAAGTATATAACAAATACTTTGTAATCAAAGTTGTGGGTGAGATACAGAGTGTTGGTAAAATTCAAAGTGTTCAAAAGTATATTTTTGATCATTCTATTAGGGTTATAATTTATAAACAATGAAAGTGGTAGTAGAAGTAACGTGATTATTATTTTTTTTAACATGGTAGTAGCAGCAGTAACAACAGCAGCAGCAGACGTAGTAGCAGTAGTAGTAATAGAAGAAGAAGGAGGAGGATAAGGAGGAAGAGGAGGAGTGGGAGGAGGAGAATAAATAATAGTGGCTGTAGTGGTACACAGCAGCAGTAGCATTATCGATTTATTAGAGGGAGAAGTGAAAAACTTTTGTCATGGTCATGATCATCATCGTGATTACTAGACATAAACGAAACACTTATGTAGTCGAACATATCCTGGGGGTGTTTCACAAAGACTAAGGTCAACTTTAAGTTTGACGTAACTATGACAGGCTGTTCATGCCACTGTTTGCTCTCACCATTTACTGGCATTGTTATCTCAGAGGACAAACAAATCATGGTCACACATCTACAGAATTGAGCTTTGTTAAAGTTCATTATTGAAGGAAAAAATATTTTCTAAAGATCATAATGGTGAGAGCAAACAGTGTCATATTTAAATCAAACTTAAGTCGATCTTAGTCTTTGTGAAACCCCCCCCCCCAGGAATGATGTCACCGGCATTATCATGTTTCCGAATTGCTGATAAGGTTTTTCCTTCATCACAATGTCTGCGAGTCATTTCTATTCTTTAATCATGTCCTACCAAGGTTACAATTAATGTCATCAACTGAAATTGGGTATGTATAGGATGCTATCCACAATCAATGGATGTGGGAAATGCGTCAACGGGCTAAATAAAGTCAAACTATCATTTGTGCATTCCCGTAGGTTTTCAATGTCGTGTCTAGTTCTGCCTCCAAAATACAAGTTCAACGGGAAAAACCCATTTATATCCACCCACTCCTATCTTTGATCAACTAACTAATATTTGAATGTCTTTTCATTCAAGGCATTATTTACACAATTTGCAAAGCTTGACGTGCAGGATATATTGGAATTTGTATTGAGGTGACAATTATGACGGGGAAACTGACGACCATTTACTTATTGGAAACATTGTCTCCATACTTGGATCTCACATAAGCCTTATAATAAAAGATAAGGTTGAGTGTGTTACAGGACTGCATCACTAAAAGGCTTATTGTGAGACACTAGTTAACTATTGAATAAGACCTAATGATCATAGTATGATCATTTGGAAGAATGAAAATAATAACACGTCTATTCAATCTTGCAGAATATAACAAAAATGTGTACAAACGTATCAGGCTATGGGAATATGCAGAAAGATCAACAAAACAAACCAAACACACACGCACTCGCCCCACGCACACATGCGCGTACACAATTTATAGACATAATACACGTATGCCTTTTAAAAGTCGCACCGCCAAATCAACACCAGACCGACACCAAACCAAACCCATAGGGGTGTACTTTTCTTGTCGATCTATTGTCGGCCCCGTCTTACAAAGAGTTGATATTAATCGCAACTTATTTGCGATTAATATCAATCGCAACTATGTACATAAGAGATGGGATACTGCAAACTTGAGATTGATTAGAGGTACTCTTTGTTAGACGGGTCCTTAAATACCCTTGACACCATCCATAAACTAATACATTTTTACATGGATGGTGAGTAAGCACTCCTGTCAGTTCGGCCTTCACAATGCAATGTCACTTAATTGGATGACTTTAGTATGGGCCTAGTTTATTTTCGGCTGTGGTGGTAAGAAATCGGCGGTGAGGAGAAATTACAAGCCGTATAAAAACTTTCCTTTTTATCAAACGGTTTACCTTCATTGCTCAACCATAGCATCACTAGGATGAGGCGGAAGTTGTTGTTCATTTACCATGAAGAACAAGTAACGTTTTCTGTAATCACCTTTGATGAATGGTTAACAACCTTTTTCCAGGGGCTCAATCCACTCATTTACTTCCCGCGATATTCTACCAGGTTTTAGAGCTCCTGTAATGTATTGCTATGTCGACGCTTCCCCCGTGTTATCAGTTTGCAGTAAGGGTTCTGCAACGCCCGATTTATCTGTCAATATTCTACCCTGACCGAATGTATATATTTAACTCTGGATCAAAGACTACACCTAACTCTAAACCTCACCTCATACCCGATTGCAACCTTAAGCCTAATCTAATATCTTTGAAAAAATATATAGCCCGAATAAAATATGTCGGAGAAGCGGTGGACCCAATGTCACGATTTAAAATAAACCTATTTTGAAGCCCTATCGATAGTAATGATAAGAGATATTGTTATACCGTATTTAAATCGTTTAAGAGGGGCGAAAGAGGGGTTAAGATTGCGCAATGTTGACCTCCTTGTATCTGGAACTTAATGCCTAAAAGTAAAAAAAGTACACAACAGCTTCGAGCTACTTCAATGTATTTTCAAAAGGAATACACATCTAGTGACGGTTTTGAGAAAACGTCTGATGTCTGTTTTTTGTTTTCATTTACCTTAGAAATTAGATACAAGTTTGCTTTCTCTTACCTAAACCATCTCGAAACTTGACTGATTGAATGGTGTGTCTATGCCCTTCGTATGTTCTCGTTAGATCTCCAAACTCTGTTACCCAGCATCGTACCGTTTGGTCTGCACTACCAGTGTACATCAATTTGTTTATAACCTGGATTGAAAATGAAATAAAGAAGAACAAAAATCAATAATATACATTATGTTTTGTTTACCCTGAAGGCCCTGTAATCATATACCACATTCTGGAAACATCTTCACCTGGGCGGAAAGTGTCAACTATAGAGTAAAGACTTGCCAACCGAAACTATAGTGCCGTGGTGGGATCTTGAACCCCGTACCATCAGCTTTAATGTCCGTTGACTCATCCAATAGACCCCGAAATTCAATGTTTTTCGACTCACTCTATATAAAGAGCGAACAGAGATTACACAAGCACATGGTAGAATTTAATATTCTCTTACCAATAAAAAAAAATATAGGCCTAAAAGGAAAAGTAACTAAATTCAGTTGAAGTTGAAGTTTCAGAGGGATGATGATTAAACTGCATTTTATTAATGTTAACGCTAATGAGAAGTCTATTGGTGAACTGGTATGTTCAGTGTGAAGATTTAACTAAGAAAGTTCAGTTAGACTAAACATAATTATGAAAGGTGTATTGTGATAAAAGAACACGATGCAGATGCAAACGTATGAATAAACATATGAGAAGTAAGTGACTCACACAAAATATGATACAGGTAAGAATTCCAAGTAAAATAACATTTCAAATATATTATCAATAACAGGAAACAACTCGAGAAATAATATATGTTGTAATAGTATGTTGTAAATGCAACGTTGTTACACTCATTATTGACTCAACCATGAACACAAAAAAGTCTATAGACCAGCTCATTTATAAGAGAGAGAGAGAGAGAGCTAACCTACGTCATACTGCCTATAAATAATTGGTCTCTTATTGGAAACGGTATGTCCTGGGATTCAGCATCAATTTGTTTTATCCCAATCAATCTCATAAAGATTGCATTTGGGGTGGTTTTTTACATTAATATTCTAATCAAGGATGTTTTTAAAATGGCGGATATGCTATGTGCCTGTACATGGGAGACATGCTTTTTTCTGATGCATCGGTGATTACTTGTAAGAAGAACCCCATCACTTTGGCTATGGCATATTTTAATTTATGATATGAAATATAACGAGATGAGATCATATATACGCAAGGAAGTAAGAGAATAATGGTTGTGGAGCTTCAATCAAAGCTTCTCATTGCTGTCCTATTTTTATGAAATGTTTGCATAGGTTGAAAAACATCTCCGCCGAGAATCGAACCTGGTTTACTGGTTAAGAACGCAAAAGCATTAACCAGTAGACCACGGAGACGGGCCAATATTCTCTCTCTCTCTCTCTCTCTCTATATATATATATATAAGGTGTATTTTCAGACTGTTGCCGAAATATAATAAAACAATTATCTGAAATTAAAACCATAATATACTAATATCAATCAGTGAAAACTAGAGCGTGGAATTACGACAGTACTTGCGAATCAACATACATCTAGAATTCATCATGTTTCGTCATTTTATGAATTGCAAATTGTTAATAGTTAACATAAAAAAATAAGAAATTGACTGGTTGCGGCATTGATGGTCAGAGAGTTCTAGATTATAAAAGAAATAAAGCATTCTGAAACTTATGTAATCTATCATTTATAATGAAAGCACATTTACTTGGAAAATAATCCATACATGTTATCTGAAACGTGGCAATCTCCCTCAAAACCATACGATTTTATATCTACGAATCAAGCAGTTACCATTTTGATAAAACCGAACGGCAAACTCCAACCTCGATTACGGCAAATAAAATTGGCAGAGTACATCAACCTCTCTAAAAATAAGTATGTAATCATAATTTGCTCGATTGTAGCCCTTGCGATGCATGGCAAAGATTGGATACGGTTTGACAGCGGTACACTTAATACTGCTAATCACTATAATTATGCACTGATGTCGAAATTGAAGTGGGAAACGGGCTACATTCTAAAAATACTTAATATGATTATGTTCGTGTCTGCGACAGCAATCATGGTTTTTAATCACCACCGTTAAAAGTTTTTTTTTTGTTTGTTTCAAGCGACTCGTGTGATAGACTTTATGTAAGCCCCTGAATTTGTTTTTCTAGCCTGTCTCTGCTTTAAGTATACACTATGAACATGACTGACAATGGAAGCGGACAAAATATACAGTTCCTCATGTAGACAAAGGAACATCCCTTCACTGCTATTATGTAAAAATATGTAGAACAGGTGTCACATGCATATTCACCTTTTTACATAATAGCAGTGAAGGGATGTTCCTTTGTCTACCTGAGGAACTGTATATTTTGTCCGCTTTCATTGTCAGTCATGTTCATAGTGATATCTAAGTTTACAAATCATGAATAATCCAGCAGAAATTGCCGCCTTTATGGCGCTATGATGCATAAAGAACACATGAAAAGGCGCCGGTAAATTTATCCTATGTACACAATGAATTCCTACATAAATTATCTCTCTGTAAATTTATCCTTCAAATGAGAAGATTAATTACAATCTATACCTCATGCGCTGTGACTTCCCCTTCATGGTTGTATGTCTCTTTGATGCGACAGGCGATGTGTTAATAGTGAAAATGATTATTGAAATCGATTAAAAAATATGTACATGTAACTGTAGTTATAAACATGGTTATATTTCGGCGGAATGATCATTAGAAATATAAATAAAGAGCGAATGTGACTGTATGCGTGTGTAGGTGTTTGTATGAGGGAGAGAGTGATAGCTAGGCAGAAAGAATGAAGGAAGAGATCTCTTTATGTCAAAATGAATAAAAAATAGTGACCGACAGAACTTGATTCACACTCCATTTGCTAGAAAATCCTGATTTCATTACTAATTTGCACTACATATAATTATGTCGACTTTGTTCAAGTTAAAGAGGAAATTGTAAAAGAGTCATATTAAATGTCAAACGTATACTTAAATATTTTCTTCCCAAAAAACTTACTTCTTTGTAAACTGTAATATACAAATTACTTTTAAAATAATTTAAACATCAAGGATTGACAAGAATACCCATTTATAATTCTGTAACAGATTTTTTGAAGATAAGTTATGGATAAACCATTTATATTTAAATTAGAGAGAAATAAAGAGGGGAAAGGAGGGAGTGAGGGAGGAAGGGAGAAAGAGGAAAGAGAGAGAGAGAGAGAGAGAAAGAAAGAGAAAGAGAGAATGGATTTAAAAGAAATAATAACAGGTTTCTGACATGATAACACATTTCGAAAATGAATATCATTGAATCATGTATATTATTTATAAAATAAAAAGTAGGTTGGATACCTACCCTTGCATAACAAGATAGACGCAGGTAAAAAATGTAATAAATTGCCTCGACAGACTGTATCACATTCAAGGCTAAATTAAGTCAAACTAGTGACGTTAAAACAAAATGACATCTCCATAAGAGAGAACAATAGATACAATTTGGGAATATAGGACCAGTAATTTCAGCGGACTAATTACTGCGAAATGAAGAGAGAGAGAGAGAGAGACAGAGGAAGAGAGAGAGACACAGAGAGAGAGAAAGGAAGAGAGAGAGAGAGAGTGAGAGAAAGGAAGAGAGAGAGAGAGAGAGAGAGGTAGGAGGGAGAGGCATATATAGAAGAGTGATGGCTCGAGAATGTCGAGGTGCATGTTGATGTACAGTATAGAAAGAAGAGGGAGAGAGAGAAAGAAGAGGGAGAGGGAAGTGATCGGGAGGGGTGTAGGATATTTTAAAGAAGGTTTAGGAGGAAACAATTAGAATATGCATGAAACACAATTTTAAGACAATAAAGAAATTCTAAAATAAGGAGAAAAAGAGAAAAAAAGAAAGATAGAATTAGTGAATAGAGAAAAACAGATGTGATGGGTGAATAATCGAGGGCGAACACAGGCAAAGAGAGAAACAGAAATATCGCGAAAAGAAGATGTAATTTCTGCACTTATTTGAAGAATTTGCAATATACGGTATGTTGCACCGTAATAGGCCACTTTCTTAATTTAACCACATTTAATACATAAGTCTATGCGAAGTGCCTCAATACAAATTATTTCATTTACACGAATAATAGTATTTTGATAGTCAGAATGCAAACTGCATATATTAAGTGTTGCTAGGTAGGGCAAGTCATAATGTGTGTCTTACCTGGCAACAACTAATGTTATGCAGTTCGGATTCTGTCTATTGAAATACTATTATTCTTATCAGGTGAATGAAATAGTTTGTATCGAGGCACTTCACAAATACATATTAAATTTGGTTATTTGACGAAAATCTCTCTTATATCCACAATGGATTAACATTTTGAATGAAAATCGCAACAATGGAGAGCTAATGGTACAATCTCTTTGATATTATTATATTCATAACCATGCCAAAGGCGTGTCCTTGTAAATTCAATCTCTGAATTATTATGAAAATTTCAGCGAGAGCTTTTAGTCAGCATTGCCAGAAGTACTCAATCACCACGGAATTGATATATGAAAGCAGGGGCGTCGCTAGACCTTTTTCAGTGGGGGGGGGGGGGGGGGGGGGTCTAGAGGCCAAACGATTACCGACAAAACTAGCCACCAATTACCGACAAAATTAAATTTTCAATATCTACACATTTAACCCTATAAACCCGGGGCCGAAGGCTAAATTGTTTTTCCTATGGACTGTCTGTAGTACTTGCGTATGCGCAAATGGTCATTTTCCACGACGACACAAATATACAAATTATTTCGTCAACTTAGTCAGCATTCATAGCTATATATTTTAATGCAGGCGCGGAGCTGGGATCTTATTTTAGGGAGGAGCGGTAGTGAGCAAGCGAAGCGCGCTCATTAGGAGGTGGGTGATAGGCCTTCCGCGCGAAGCGCGGAAGCTTAGACGTTTTCTTAAATTATTAGGAAAAGAAGACGATTTATTGTACCGTTCTCGACTGTTAATCCTTGTCTGAATGAAGTTTCCCCCCTCCCGCGCGGAAGTTTTGGCGTTTAATTAAATGAAAGTAGACGATTCGTTGAACCGTGCTCGACTCTTAATCCTTGTCTGAATGCATTTTCTCCCCCCCCCGCGAAGCGCGGAAGCTTTGACGTTTCATTCAATTTTAAGAAAAAAAGGACGAATCGTTGTACCGTTCTCGACTCTTAATCCTTATCTGATTTCAGTTCTCCCCCTCCGCGCGAAACGCGGAAGTTTTGACGTTTAATTTAATTATTAGAGAAAGTAGACGACTCGTTGAACCGTGCTCGACTCTTAATCTTTGTCTGAATGAAGCTTCCCCCTACCACGCGAAGCGCGGAAGTTGTTTGAATTATTAGAGAAAAAAGACGATTCGTTGTACCGTTTTCGACTCTTAATAAGCCCTAATTGTCTGAAATCAGTTTCCCCCTTTAGCGCGAAGCGCGCAAGCTTTGACGTTTTCTTAAGTTCTTAGAGAAAGAAGACGATTCGTTGTACCGTTCTCGACTCGTCTAAATGAAGCTTTCCCCTTCCGCACGAAGCGCGGAATTTTTGCCCTTTTTATCACAATATAGAGAAAGGAAAACGATTCGTCGTACCGTTTTCGACTGTTATTAAGCCCTATTCAGCTGAATTCAGTTCCCCCTCTCGCGCGAAGCGCGAAAGCTTTGACGTTTCATGAAATTATTAGAGAAAGAAGAGGATTCGTTGTACCGTTTTCGACTCTTAATAAGTCCTAATTGTCTGAATTCAGTTTTCCCCTTTAGTGCGAAAGCTTTGACGTTTCCTTAAATTATTAGAGAAAGAAGATGATTCGTTGTACCGTTCTCGACTTGTCTAAGTTTTCCCCTTCGCGCAAAGCGCAGAATTTTCGGCGTTTCGTCACAATATAGAGAAAGGAAGACTATTCGGCGTACCGTTTTTGACTCTTATCAAGCCCTATTCATCTGGATTCAGTTTCCCCCTCTCGCGCGAAGCGCGGAAGCTTCGACGTTTCCTTAAATCATTATAGAAAGGATACGATTCGTTGTACCGTTCTCGACTCGTCTAAATGAAATTTCCTCTTCCGCGCGAAGCGCGGAATTTTTGGCGTCTCATTACAATATAGAGGAAGGAAGACGATTCGTCGTACCGTTTTTGACTCTTATTAAGCCCTATTCATCTGGATTCAGTTTCCCCCTCTCGCGCGAAAGCTTTGACGTTTCCTTAAATTTTTAGAGAAAGAAGACGCTTCGTTGTACCGTTTTCGACTCCTAATAAGCCCTATTCATCTGAATTCAGTTTACCCCTCTCGCGCGAAAGCTTTGACGTTTCCTTAAATTTTTAGAGAAAGAAGACGCTTCGTTGTACCGTTTTCGACTCCTAATAAGCCCTATTCATCTGAATTCAGTTTACCCCTCTCGCGCGAAAGCTTTGACGTTTCCTTAAATTTTTAGAGAAAGAAGACGCCTCGTTGTACCGTTTTCGACTCCTAATAAGCCCTATTTGTCTTAATCCAGTTCTCCCCTCTCGCGCGAAGCGCGAAAGCTTTGATGTTTCCTTAAATTATTAGAGAAAGAAGAACTTTCGTTGTACCGTTCTCGACTTGTCTAAATGAAGTTTTCCCCTTCCGCGCGATGCGCGGAATTTTTGGCGTTTCATCACAATATTGAGAAAGGAAGACGATTCGTCGTACCGTTGTTGACTCTTAAACCTTGTTTGAATTTAGTTTCCCCCCAAATTTTTAAAATTCTGATTTCTTTAGCTGATATTTTAGGAAAGTGAAACTTCGAGAAAATACAAGTATTGTAGTGGTAGACACTCTCGAAGTCGTCACAGCGGATAAAAAGTCACAGTTCGTAGCGGAAAAAAACTTGTCGGCCGACCGACAATGTACATCTCACCGACTTCAAACTTCTGTATTGATATAGTACACGAGGATCGAGCAAGAATGCCGACACAGCTGACCCGACACAGCAACATATTTACCCGTGTCTTTCTTGCTCCCTCGACGAGACGACTCCACCCAACAACCCCCTTCTCTCTTTTACTCCAACTCCTCCTCTCTCAGGCTCTTACCGCCCCCTCTCTCCTCTCTTTCACCCCCCCGTTTCTTTTCTTTCCCTTTTACTCTTTTCCCCCTTTTTTTCTTCTTTTCTTTCTTTTCCTTTCTTTCCTCTCCTCCCTCTTTTTCTTTTTTCTCTTTTCTTTCCTTTCTTTTCCTTTCTTTCCTTTTTTTTTCCTTTCTTTCTTTTCTTTTCCTTTTTTCTTTTCTTTCCCTTTCCCTCTTTTTTTTCGCTTCCCCCTTTTCTCTTTTTTTTCCCGACGGCAGCGCAATTTTACCGACAATATTCTGACAAGTGGGGGGGGGGGGGGGGGGTCGCACCCCCCAAACCCCCCCTTTGGCGACGCCCCTGTATGAAAGTGCACATCTCTAAATTTTACATTTACTTGTGCAGAAATAGATTCTAAGAGTTATGCAGAGTTAACATTTTAAAACAAACACCGGATAAAATGTCTAAGGAGAGTAAAATTATTTTTAATGAAATAGAAATTAAAGATTCCTAGATCGTTTCAAAATGTCTTTAGGCGAGTAATGTATGGGAAAGCCATTAAGTCACTAGATAATGTTATATGTAGAATTCTACATAGTGCAAGAATATAGTTCACAATTTGTTTACCATAAGCGTTTCAAAGAGCCAGTTTCATAACGATTGTATAAAATATTCGGTGTGCTATAACGGTTTGAGCTTTCAACTTCAAACATTCGGAAGGGAAAGTGGAGAAATTTTAGAATACCGCATAAATTGGACAGATGTCCATTGGTTGACCGACGCACCAGTGACCATAACCCGAAGACTTTGTTAGCTAACCCGTATAATCTAGTCCTTACCCGGCTACATCTAACCTTAAACATTAACTCTATCGGTGTGGGATTTTTAAGGTTCAGCCGAGAGAGCCTGACATATTTCCAATTATCGAAGGGTAGGATTTCGTTATTGACGTAGCTTTCTGTTACTGTAGTGGCTTCGTTTTTTTCCGAACAAACAATTTAGCGTGAATGCACACCACACGAAATGATCATCTCTCTCATCGATATATGTTACCATGGTTTATAGTTCAAACAGCACGCTTTAAAAGCGTGACAAAGCCCTTAATTTGTGTTACTTGGATTCACGAGGGAAGCTATTATGGTGAATGATGCAGACGGTCAAAATGCATTCCTTTTTTTAGTCTGAGCTTATACTTTTAGACCCGTCACCTCGTACAAATAGTAAGTTTAATGATATGCTAACTGTAGACAGAGGGAGTGAGAGAGAGAGAGAGAGAGAGAGAGAGAGAGAGGGGAGACAGACAGAGAAAGAGAAAGGAGTAAACGAGAGGGAGAGACAGAGACAGAGAAAGACAGCGAGGTAGAGAGAGGTGGCTCAATTTATAAAAAACTCTAACAACGAACAAAAAGCAAGAAGAGATAAAGAAAAACAAAATAAACAGAAATAAAAAATATAACTATGATTATTACATTCGCTGGCGAGTTTTTATTCAAAAATGTGAAAAGGGGGTCACATTTTGTGTGTATTAAAGTATGCAATTCGGGTTTTAAAGGAGCCTGGGTTTAGGCAAACGGTTTTCTTGAAGGATTACAGACTATTATTATGGACAAACCATTCATTAAGGCCATGAAAGGATGAGGTGTTTTTCTTTTGGGTTGAGAATTTTGAATCGTTGGTAACAAATTGGCTATCATTGTGAGAAAGGGAAAAAAGATGATGTGACCTTCCTTTTTGTTCAACACATTTTACAAATTTGTCGGCATTTAGTTCGAAAAAAATTCTCCTCCCTCGTTCAAGAAGCTCATGTGACGCCTCTGAATATAGTAACATCATTATGTAAAACAATCTATAGAGCATGCAAAGGCAGATCTTTATGTGTTCTGTAATTGTTGTGTTGATATATCTTTTAATTCCGACGAGTATTGCAGTTCACCAGTATAACCTATTTTGACGATTGAAAAGGGGAGACATTTTCGTTATCGAGAAACAATATATTATTGATCACAAAGTGAAAACCTTTTAAGAAGATGAAATGCAGCAATGACGGCAAAAGAGACCTTTCATGTAAGAATACACCATAAAATGTACGACTCCGCTCACGAACAAGCTATAGTAAAAAAAAAAACCTCACAAGCATAACACGAACTGCATCTAAAACACGCAACAGAGTGCCTTCAGTACAATAATGGGGAAAGTATGAGCCTTTCTTAATTTTTCCCATTTTTGCGGCATTCCCAACTTTATTGCTACCATACAATATACCCATGAAGAATGTGTTGTGTGTTTTAAAGATATCTTTTTGATGGAACAAGGCTTTAACATACTGGGGAAATGCTGAATCTTATCTGTGCACCTTGAAGAACAGAACATATACGAGATAGGCATGTAAAAATCATCCCTTTTTAAATTTAAACGGAGCCATCTCTATCAGAGAGCCGAAATATGGTTGAATTTCAAACAGTAATCTGGATTTAATTAGTAAAGAAACCTACCCCGATCCAATAACACAGTTACCCAAAGTTAAGTTATATAGACATCATATCTCACTTCGTTTGTCATACTCGGAGGTATATGCGTTGCAAAAAGTATGTCGGTAAATAGTTGGATTATGGTATATCATATCGGTGACTCGCATTTGGCGGCGTTGCAATGGCATGTATTAAAAAAGTACCAGTAATTAGAGAGAGAGAGAGAGAAAAAAAAGAGAGTAAAGGAAAGAGAAGAAGAATCTATGCACCCTCCCCACAAATCCGAGTCCACTTTGCATGTCATTCACGAGTGAGGCTTGTGCCCCCCCTCCCCCCCCCCCCGAGGCTGGATCTACGCTACGCCACTAGTGATCAATGTATTCACGATTAAACCGTTGAAAGATACCTATTATCATTACGTTCGCGATAGATAAATTATATCTGTCAACGTGCATGTAGGTCATGTCAACATTTAGCGATGCAATTATCGGTCACAATAGGACCTATAAATTTCACTTTCATAGGTATAAAACAGGTATAAAAAGAGACTGTATACAGATAAAAGCAGGGGCTATGTTCGTTGATCATGACCAGGAGGGGCGAAATAATAAACTTTCCCTATCCATTTCAAAGTCACGATTGTCGTTGTATGAAATTAAATGAAAAGGTGTGACGTTAATTTCAAACTGAACAGTTACTATCGTTGAACATAAGTCAATAAAGTATGTTTGTATTGTTTAGGAGCAAACCTATCCGAATTGATTCCTCTTCGTGGCGTGAATTTTATTTTTTGAATAGCCTGTCATTTGTATATACATACGTAAACGTGTCTATCATCGAAAGATTTTTCAGACGTGTCACTCCCTTAATAATATTCTGAGATTGCCTAAAATACCATCAGCCTTTATTTAAAGGAACATACTTTTATCATCCTCATATAGCTTTGCCGCCAATATAGCATCACATCTTATCTCTTTATGATCCAATTTGTATTCATAGTATGGACAAGCACTGTTTTAAATAACTCACCAACGTTGAATTCAAATACGATGCTCCCTGTTGGTTGATTAATTTCATATTCGTCAGAGATTCTACTTAAAATCAATTTAAAAGCCTTGACTTTTTAACTGTGCTGATGTAAAGATCTGAAATTTCGTAAAGATTAGAAATTATCAAGACAGTATTTTATATGGTGCTATTCTCAGAAAATCAATGGGGCTATAGTTATAAGAATTAATTTTCAGGTCAGTAATTTGTTCATTATAGATAACAATAGATGGATGGGAAACATGGCGATATCTCCAAATGAAAGAGAGAAAGAGAGAGAGAGAGAGAGAGAGAGAGAGAGGACAAATCGAAAGACTTAATTTGAAATCAAACAAACTCAAATATATCTACTTCTTGAATATTCATGTTGAGTCCGAAACACACAATAGGCGCATTTGTTTGTTCTATAAGTTTTATTTCGACAATTTTGATTTGAGGCCCTTTATTACTTATTGATATGTTTCTACCCTGTAGCTGTTGGGGTATAGTGGTTTGTTCACTTGACTCTTAATCCTACGTTTGAGGGTTCGAATCCCAGCCTGGCCTGGCCCGGCATTCTCCTGTGACAAGACATTAATCCACTTCTTCCACTCTCCACCCATGTGTTAATGGGTACCAGATAATTGCTAGGGTAATTTCGAGGCTTCCCTGAGTAAACGAACAAATACTATTGTATTATAATATACATATTTTCAATCTCCCAATATTTGCTTCGTCTTCATGACGTTTTGTCTGTTTTTATCACTGTATTTTTTTCTTTTTACTTGCACACCTTGTCCCACCATTGTTTCCCTTAAATACCTGCACGACACAAAAAATTCACAAAAAAGCCTCATCGAAAGTAACTTTCAAAGCTCATTGCAAAAACAAAAACAAAAATCAAAAAAATGTAGTCAAGAGTTAGGCCTTATTTATCCACGTCATCATTGGGAGCATACACATAAATGTCTTCTTCCGTGGCTCTCTTTTTTATATTTCTGTTAAACGTTAGCCACTACTATTGTCTTGATTTTACAGATCGCAATTCAAAATACACTTTCTCTAGTACTCTGCTATTGCTACCATTAACAGTAACTCCCAAACACCATTGTTACGTCATGAAATGCAATGCCTGGATCCCGCGGGCTTTGTTGATTTCCTTTTGAACAATAAAATGATCGATGCCATCTTTTGAGGTTATCGCGAAATCAATATCCATCGCCTGGCACTTTCATATACAACGTGATCACATATAAACATGGGCGGTCATTCAGGTTTGTAAGTAGGTGTATTTTAACCTTGATTTGCGGAAGAGAAAAACATGTAGCAATGTTGTCACTCCATTAATTTTGTACAAATTCCTTATAAAGCTTTCTCGAAGTATTTCAACTTAAACCATTAAGTTTATATCAACATATAGATAGCTTTCTTTTTAACGAAACAAATATACAATCCACACCAATGCTCATTTTCTTTCTTTGCTTTCACTTCATTTTTGTCTTGGTCTTATTCCTTTTTCTTGTTATGTCATTTCTTTATTTATAAACTCTTTCTCCCAACCGAAATCAAATCATATACAACCCTGGAAATTTATTTTTTCCAAAAAATAATGACCCATGTCTTAAATCATAAAAAAAAACACTTTATGATACATAATGACGTGTTTGAAAAGGGATTGTGACCCATTAAAACCAAAAAAAATTATTGAAACTTATGACGTCAAATGTGACAACAAATATCGGTTCCTGCATTGCCAATAAGTCCATCAGTTTAACCTTTGAATAATCGGAACTGCACTCCAAGAAACATCGACAACCTTTCAAAAATAGAACACCCATTTCCTGCCTTACGATCGAAGTTGCCACTCAACGTTTATTTGTCTCGGTCAAAGTGACTGTGGACACAGGGAACACAGCTGTTTCAATAACTGCTGCATTATACTTTAATCAAAATCATACACAAAATGCATTTAACACATACGTTCCCATTTCAGAATTCACCACTCCCCTCTACCTGTCAGTCATTCTTAATTTGTTTTTCTCGGAATAATATAATTATCCAAATATTTGAGTCATCCCCAAGATGACACAATGACTAACCGTGTAGAAAAAATGTAATGAAACAATGAGTTTCTAACCGAAGGAAGAAACTTTTGGCGCAATATTGATATTACACGGCGGATGACGTGGTAGCATTTTTGAGAGGGTTGTTGATTTACTAATTTTCAGTCAGAATTTAAGAACCCACTTTAAGAAAACGAAAAAATAAATTACGAGGACATCAAAAAGATCAGATTTTCTTTCCGTCTTTTAACATAACAAGTTACAACGATACAGGGGCATATATCCATAACCATGATGGTGGAGACTCTGGGGTTGGTTGGGGGGGGGGGGGCAAACACATAATTTTAATTAAACGCTATAATGATCATAACACTTTTAAGTTCAATAATAATTACGAGTGAATGTCAGTTGGCTCTGACCCTCTCCTTCCCCATCAATGTCACATTCGTGTTTGTACAAAATTAATCAGAAAAGTGACCAGTAAGTCGCACATCGGTTCATTTTTCATTTCGAAAATAAAATAAACAAATATTGTCTCGACTTGTCGTGGACACAGTACCAGTCATGAAAGATATGTATTAGCAAAGTCATGTCTAAAACATTACTGTACTTCATCAGTGAGAAAATTTCCTGGTATTTCATTAACTTAACGTATTTGCAGGATCTAGCACTTTTTCTGATAATAAATGCACGGACTTGAATTAACAATGTCATTATCAAGTTCTGTACCAGAATACGATTTAGGCTAATAGGCACACATATTCGAGTGCCATGCTATATTCTATGTAGTAAGAAAGTGAACGCATGGGAGTATTATCTAAGTTAACTCTATGGCGAAGTAACTATTCTAGAAGTGAAAATATGAGAATATTTCGGTAATAAACACAGTTTCTATATCCTGAAGGATTTATAGTACAGTTGTATATTTAGAAGTTATGTACCGATATGTATAACCCTAAACTGGAGCTGGTGTGTATAGGAGAATGTGCAACGGTTTAAATTAGTGAACCTACCTGAAGGCATATGACTGATCCTTGGTGGCCTGTAAAAGTCTTAAAGATCTCTCCTGTGTTAATGTTCCAACTATTCACTGTAAAATCGCCACTCCCTGTATAAAGCACTGTCCCTGTACTGTCTGCTCCTAGACAGTGTATGGCGGCTTTGTGGCCACGGTACGTGATCAAACATTCTCCCGAGTCCATGTTCCACGCCCTAGCCGTGCCATCAGCACTCCCTGTGATGAGGATATCCTTGTTGAGGTCCATGTCGACCACGTCTTCCTTCATGGCATCTTCGGCGGGAATGTACATCAGCGGAGTGACGGATCGCGAATGACCACGGAAGATGTGAAGCAGCTCCCCATCATCAGGGTCCCAACACATCGCCGTCTTATCATACGAGCTCGTGAAGAGAAAGTCCCCGGTGCAGATAAGTCGATTGACGGCACCCCCGTGGCCTTCGATCAACAGTTCCTCCTTGGCTTCTTCAATGTCCCATTTCCTGACCGTACGATCAGCACTACCCGTAAAGACGAACTCCTCGTATATTTGACAGCATGTGATGTAGCCGGTGTGGCCTTTGAGCACTGCTTTCACGGATCCATCAAACACGTTCCAGACCTTAATAGTTTTGTCATCACTCCCCGTGGCAATGTAACACCCATCTTCGCTCATCGACATGCAGTTTATACTTTTCTTATGTCCTTTGAACGACATCAACAAATGTTCATCCTTCTCGGGCTTCTTCTTCTTCTTTTTCCTCTTTTTCTTCTTGTTGCCCATCTCGTCCACCACCTCCTCATCCTCAAACTCCTCACCATCCTTGTTATCCATATCGTCTTGTTTTCTCTTCGATCTTTCTTTCTCCTCGTGCTCAATCTGTTTCATCTTCTGGGATGCCCCGCATCCCATGTTGACTATCAATTTCCGTCAGAGGCATACAATTCAAGAGCACACAATCTCTTCACAAAGTCATCGTTTAAAACAATTAACCATCATTTGACCCAATTCAAAACGAAGGAAACTTGAATCAAATCCATGGGATTGTATCAAGTTGCGACAAAATATACTAGATACTCGGAATCCCTGCTACACATGAAACGATGATTACACAGTACTTTCCTTTTACATTGTATAATCCGCTACAATAAACCATCCACATAAAAATGCCCTCCTTGGTATGAAAGCAGAATCCTACCTCTCCATGATGTTAAATTTCACGAGATTCTGCATCAAATGGCGTCCTTTTACCATAGCTACATGACGCTCGACTCCCAGACAACGGTGATCGTCAGACACGTCCCTCTTTATTACTTCGCATCCGCTCCGTGCCTGCCGCGGGTGTGTGTGCTTGACTTTGTGTGTGTGAACGGAGGATGCGTGTGCGTGACTTTGTGTGTGTGCAGGGAGGATGCGTGTGCGTGTGTATGAGTGAGTGAACTGATATTGCATGCAAGCATGATAGGCTAATGAAACTTTCTTGTATTGTCTCTTGCCAATGGAGAGGCAGTATGCAAGGTATTATTTCATTATTGATGAGAGCTAAAAGCGGACTGATATGCTCCCTGCATGAAATGATGGCGTTCTGAGCATAACCGGTAGTCGAGGTGGACTGTAGCCTCTTATTAGTCTTTTGCTTTTAACTTCTGTTTAGTATCACAAATATGCATCACTGATGGCATTAGTAAGAATCATCCACACAATAACTGGAATGTTTCAAAGGTGTAGGGCGGATAATTATACCAATGCCGAAATATAATATTTGTTTTACATAATGGTGACGAGAATCCTGGTCATTTTTTTTTAAATACCCTTACCCCAGATCCTTAGATCAAGACTCGACGAGCAAAGTTAGATGTAGGCGATATCACGGCTGGTCATTATAAAAATAGCATTGACCATACTTTAGTTATAGCATAGGAAAAATGAATGCCACATCATAGATTTGCCGCGGTAAAAGGTTTGTCTAAACATATTATTATTATTTTTTTAACTGCATGTGATGAAACGAAAATATTGCATCTTCTAATATCTATAAATATTCAGTTTGAGTTATGATAATGAAAGAAAGACTAAATCCGTAACACGACATAATATTTACTCCCTCTTCTCACCCATTACTAGATACTTCCTTTGACAAATCATATGACAAGAGTGAGAAGTGAGAGCAAGAGTGACAAACGGACAGATAGACAGAGAGAGAGAGAGAGAGAGAGAGAGGGGGGAGCAAAGGAGGAGGGGCTAATCAAGGTAAGGTATTATAGGAATATCAGAGATTACGTGGACGGCTTGATTGACGTCTATACAGCATCGATTAGAAGGCGCGAACAAAGAGGTAACTTTCTCCCATCCCCCGCATTATCGTCTGCATGGACCTGACTATTATCCTCCTGCAAATCGATAACTTAATATTCATGACGTGAGCCAGCTATTTTAGTTGACGGAGCTGAAACTTGATGGACGAAGTGATCAATACATGTATCGACGACAGGTGTTTAAGTACGTATTTGGAGGTGGAGGTTGTGGAGAGAGGGGTTAATGGGAGATATGATGAAAGGGGGAAGAGAGAGAGTGAGTTGTGATTGAGAGGGGGTGAGATAGCGAGAGAGAGGGAGAGAGAGAGAGAGAGAGAGAGAAGTTATTATTATGCATTGATAAATTATTATTTTGTCCCCATAATTTTGGCTTCGTAAATAAAATTCCGTAGTGGGTCAATTGACGAATCAACATGTAACTAAATTTCTGTTCTGTGCCTGCAGAGCGATAATTTATTTTGGACGAATTTTATATGACGTGGAATCTTCCTTCATTGTATTTTCTTAAACCGTTGGAATAATCGATCGTTCGATCTAATTTAGAAAAAAGGGTTATCAAAAATCACTAGCTTCGGATTGTCCACTCGCAAGCTCTAGTCAAATTATTACTTTGTTATTAATTCAACTTTATTAGAGTTACATCTACAATTACTTTAGCCGGAGATTCACTTAAGAAGATAATTGGTAATTACTGGACACAATCACGTAGATTATCAAACCTGACACAATGATCGGGTCATCTGAACTTCTAGGGCCATCGTGAATGCTATTTTATGCGTTATCACGTCATAGGGGATGATTGGTCACAAAAATGTATAAAGGTTAACGACAAGTAGCGGTTAGTCTAACGAACAATAGGCTAAGAAATGAATATTGATTATTAAAATCTCCACACTTTCTTCACTGTTATATTGCATCGTTCATCGCTCGTTGTTTAATTCAGATTCCGATAGTTTTCCAATTTACAAAGGCCTACTTTGTGCGTTATCACGTCATATAGGGGAATGTATTTAACCGGTCACAAAAAACCTTAAAGGTGAATGACCAAGCAGCGGTTTGTCTAATAAACAAAAGGCTAATAAATGAATATTGTTTGATTACAATCTCCACACTTTCTTCACTGTTTTATTGCATCGCTCGTTGTTTAATTAAGATTCCGATAGTTATCCAGTGTATAAAGGCCCTCAGACGGTTTCAGGACCTTATGAGGTTCTATTAAGATTGTATTCCTAATGAATAGTGACAATCTTTATTATCATACTATATTCTGCCACGATATTATGTTACCTGGACTTATTTTGTATTTCCCTTTGTTTTCGCACAATAAAACAAACTCGATCTTCCAATTTGACCTTTAGTGACCATCATCTGCTCTATGTCCATTGCTCTCACTACGTGATCGAGCCTTCTAATTTGACCAATGTCGGAATGAGGGGGGGGGGGGCACATGCCCCGTGATTCCTTTCCAAAATCATTTGGGCATACATACCTTGAAAACAAAAGAAAAAATGTACCCCACTTTTCACAATTTCGACACTAAATTCACCTGAATATGTGAGACTCACTTTCATTCTTGTTAGATATATTTGGATGTAAATTGTCACCTTAAAATGTACTAACTCTTACATCTTTTATTTCCAGAAACGTTTCCCCTATTCTTTCACAAAACTGGATCCACTCCAGAGAATTGGTTGTGCCTTCTCTCACAGTGATTGTGATGGATGTCTAATATTTAACTTATCGAAGTGATTCAGTTTGTTCCCCGTAATCCCCCATAGCAAGTAATGTTCCCCCTTCCCATCTCATGAAATATTGATTTAAATCCAAGTACACAAAAATACCACGTGATGACGTCATCTCACATTCGAAAGAATGAGAAGTGAACATGGCCGGCTGCACGCAATGTAATGTTTGTTGTCTGTCTCTGTGTGCTGAAACATGCGTATAATGCCAACTCATTATTGATGAAGCAATTTATCTTGTCCAGGTTTACAATGGCGGACGGGGGCTCGGGGGGTGACAAGGATGTTTTTTTTTCACCCCTTAATTCGTCCCTGTTTTCACGAAGTGACGGTAGTGAGGAAAAATCGTAACGCAAAGTCAATGCAATTTTTTTTCACTACCGTCACTTCGTGAAAACAGCGACGAATTCTCAAGTGATATGTCTTTATGAAAATATAATAGCCATCTTTAGCGTTTCGGTGTGGTTGAGTGCATCTCCTGGGAAAAAGAAGTGTTTTCAGCCAGTGCAACAAATATTTTATGGACGGATGAGAAGAAAAAAATTACGTTAATACACCCTTTATCAAAGCTTGGAATCTTACATGTAGGTGTTTCCTAATTATGATAAATCTTTTGATTTGATTTGGTTTGGATTTATTTTCCTATTTTAAAATGAAAACTAATACGATAGCCCTGCTCAACTGTGCCATTATAATAGCACCACTGCTCTGCCGATGATGATTATGTATATTTGTGTGTGGGTGTGTGGGTGTGTGTGTGTGTGAGTGTGGAATAGGCAGTGGGGGGGGGGGGGTCCAATTTTGTCCTAGTACATGTAGCACAAAAAACTGCTCTTGCATAGGCGGTCTAATCAGGCTAATTATAGTATACGACAAACCAGGATCTATCATCCATAAGTAATAACTTACATAGATTGATCTATAAAGGCGGTCAAGTGAGAAGTTCCCCCTTTAGAAAGTACATTAACATTATCAAAAGAGCAATAAAAGAGGGAAAGCAAGAACAAACCGAGAGGGGAACATGAAGACATGGAGTGCGATGTTGCTGGAAGAGTGTACTAGGATGGCAGAGAATATGACGAAACAAAATGTTGCAATCAACCTTCGAGTTGGGAGAAGATTATTCTCATATTTGCACGAACCTTCTATCCTACACAGAGGCAGATCTAAAGGGGCTTTCACACCGGGCCTTGCGTAGAGTTGCGTAGTGTTGCGTACCGACTACGCCGAGCGTACGCTAGCCTACGCTAGCCTACGTAACTGTACGCTGAGGGACGCAAATGGGTACGCGAGATGGACGCGAAAAATTATTTGTTTTAATTTTTTTTTACGTACCATTGGTCTAGACACTATACGCAAAAAAAAATTCACTTTTTACGCAAGTGAACGCAACACTACGCTACTGTACGCCACGCCTACGCAACAGTACGCTACCCTACGCCAGTCCGACGAAGCAGTAAAAGCTTGCTCACACAGTAAGCAACCGTACGCAAACGTAAGCAAACCTGGACGCCAGGCCTACGTAAACGTACGCAACCCTACGCCGAAGCAACATGTTTAGGTACGCGGTGCCTATGCACAGGCTACGTAACCATACGCCATCGTAGGCCAGCCTACGCATAACCTACGCAGGGACTACGCCGAAGCAACATTTTTTTTCATGAATACGCAGCCCCATTTCGGCGTAGTCGGTACGCCACACTACGCAACTCTACGCAGATCCGGTGTGAAAGGTGCTTAAGATGTTGTACAAAATGCCGAAAAAATGTATAATAGATGACGATTTTAGATGGGTTTCACAGGGGGGGGGGGGGGGCGTTTGACGGAGGGTTAATTGTTCATGTAAAGGCAGTTAATGCGACAATGTTAGAATTCCACTCCGCTTCGGAGACGGCAGACACGCTCCTAAAAGCTCAGTCACGCCACAACACCGACTCCTAACCGACTCCAAATCGACTCCATATCGACTCCAAACCTACTTCAAACCGTCTTCATAGCGACCGATTTTTATTTTAGCCATTTTGTGGGCGTAGTGTATAAGTCTCATCGGTGTGATTGGGGTATGACCGATAAAATGTAGGTCATTTGAGCACGTGTTATTCGTTGTCCAATCGGCGGCCAATCGGTTGTCGGTCCTGTAAGTATTTACATGGCTAAGTATTACTGGTGGCTAGAGAACATGTAATATTCCAGTCACGTCCAAAATCGACCCGAAGACGACTCCATACCGATCAGTTCTGGGCCATTCGAGCTGATATAATATTCTTTTGTTCTTTCTAACATGTCATCTGTCTTGCATCGATCCCGCTGGTGTGACTGGGTCCTATGGTATATAAGACATTGAGGAAACCTTTTGAAATGGAGCCATGGCAACATGTCTGTAAAGTGCGAGACTGTAATGTCATGATTAATTAAACCATCAATACTCAGGCTCTGCGTTTGAAGGACAAATATTCCGTTATCCGTCGGCATTTAACAAACTAAATTAAATGTCACATGGCTGGGGTGATGTCGTTGTGTGCCATGTTAGCACATTCTAGATTTTTCTAAACGTCAATGTAGATACCGAAGAAGAAGACAAAATCGGAAACATAGAGGTGCACTCTTGATATTGCCTTCGTATTTTTCTCATTTCGAGGGGTCAGTGACACAAAGACGTAACTCCATTTTGGCAATTTTGAGGAAAAGTGGGGCATGTGTCACTGAGCACTTGGGCCTTAATGAGTTAATTTAATGTTTCACCAGCCATTGACTTCAATGAGGTATTGGTTGGAGATAAGTCTTTGTGTTTCCTGGAAAGCCCACATTTTTCTGAACATTTTGATATCAAATACTAATTTTGGCAAAATATGGAGTTACGACTTTGTGTCACTGAACCCTCGAATTGAAATCAAATTAACAATACATCGAATTATTTGATACAAATCTGGCCAGGCTCCAGGACTAAAACAGACAAAGTAGGATTGGGTCTATGTGCAGTGATGAAAACCTTGAGAATCGACAAAACCGAAGATGCCATCATCTGCGAACCCGGATGTTCTTTGGATAAGAAATAAAAGAAAAAAAGGAAAGCCATATTTCAAATTCCGCAAAATCCTAAATTTGGTCGTCTTGTGAGCATTATAAAAACCGAGCTCCTGATCTTCGGTTAAAACCGTTGAATGTAGGTGAACCGGGATATTCTTCGGGCAATGAATAATATATCCATATAATACTAATTAAGAATGATTCCTCTATGGCCACCATTTCTTTCTCTCCCCCTCTCTGTCTCTTTATCTGTCTCCCTCTCTGTCTCTCTCTGTCTCTCTCTCTCTCCCTCTACCCCTCTCTCTGTCTTCTTCTCTTTCTGTTTTCCACCTTTATCTGTTTGTCACTCTTTCATTCTTATTTTCTTTATGTATCATCCTCATCTTGTCATTTTGCTACTGTTTCTGATTTGTTTTTGTCTCGTGGTTTGTTTTTATTGTCTGTCATGTTTGTTTTGATTCCGTAATCTTTTTCAAAATTAAGTTATAAATGTATAAAGTTTAATTATTATTGTGCGAACCTAACAAGCATTGCTTTCAAGTAGGTTCGTGTTTTTTTCTTCATTTCCTGTAACCAAATCATTTTACATTACAATGACCAAAAAACAATGTCAAAGATATTTCAATGCTCATTTCTAATATCATTACGTTTATTATTATCTGCCATTGTTTATATTATGTGAAAAGAAATGAAAAATAAATTCGCTCTGTATAGAGAGCTATTACTACTACTTAAAAGATATCACAGGAAAGCCAGGTGTAACGTTAAATTAAATTTTCGATTCGTTTTGTATTAGACACGCCATCGTATTCCATTAATTCCGTTAATTCCATTAATTTCGTTAATTCCATTAATTCCGTTAATTCCATTAATTGCGTTAATTACGAAAGCAATTATTATATTGTAAAGGGACATTGGCCTCATATTCAACGTACATGTATCTATCCTGGATGTAAAATAGAGTCGCCATGCTTCTCACGATAATTTCACTCATCTAAATAAGTTTTCCGACTGTATTTATGAAAATACTCTCTGTAAACTTCATAGTAGCAAATGATTTAACGAAGGGATATGAAATAATAGTAATAATAATAATAACATTGATAATGATAATAATAATATTTTGAATAATAACAATAATAATATATATGGAGTAATAATAATAATGCTATAAACAATGGTAATATTATAATTATAATAATAATAACAATAATAGTTATACTACTAATAATAGTACTATACATAATGATAATAGTGGGCTCTTGCGGTCCACAGATATCAGATATAGCAAAGTAATTCAAATAAAACATTTGATAAACATTCTGCGAATCAATGAAACTCCACTTGTATCGTTAAAAAAAAGATTCCAAAAAGAAAAGAAAAAAAGGATGATTGAGATGGAGATGGAGCAATATTAGTTCTCCATATCCGACCCATACATAATATAAAATGTCAAAGTGTATATTAGCGCAAAAATAAAGTATGGATCCGTACAATTATCACAATTATTAAAAAGCGCTATTGTAAGACTCGCAGAAAAAGAAGTGACCGCTCTAAATGTGAACAAAATGGACACAATTATTTTATTATTTTATGCACGACTGCCTGAACAGAACAAACGAATTACACAATTATTGAGCTCAGAAGTCAAGGGGAAATGGATTGACCGTCGTTTGGACAAAGAAAAGAGGAGAAATTGTAAATGATGGGGATAATAATGGGATCGAGGCGAAGGAAGGAGCCATTTAGTGGTTGCTTAGCAACGGCTTTCCCATGACGCGACCCTTTTCTTCTTTACAATAGGAAATTTATTGATTCTGGACCGAGCTGATAGATCGATGTAAAGACAGAGTATAGAATCAAAAGTGAATGAGAGATCTGTAAATATAATTTATGATTTTCTCTCCCTCACTGCACTCTCTCTGTAATACATTCCCTCCTATGCCTCTTCTCTCTCTCTCTCTCTCTCTCCCTCTCACCCTTTCTCTCTCTCCCTTTCTCTCTCTCCCTCTGTCCGCATGTGTCTTTCTGTCTCTGTTTCTCTATCTTTTCATCCATCGACCAGGGATCCCCTATTAAAAAAAATGGTCCGCAGCTTTAGTCCACCCCACTCCCGCCAGGAATTTATAATGACTTGGCTTGAATGATGATTATTATTATTTGGTATCATTCATACGATCCGGGCGCCTTAGTTTTAGAAAGCCAATTAGGCCCCTTTATTACGTATATTAATATTATTAAGCTTACAATTCAAAACTATAACAATTTACTAATTTCCGTGTTGTATTAGCAGAAACGTCAGAGGATTGAAATCGGGTCGATATATATATATTTTTTATAGCGTTTTAAAAGTAATTATTTTGCATCGAGCCGTGAATAATTATTTCCCGTTGGACCTTTGATAAGGATGCTGCCCACGTAGCTTTATTCTTCGATTCCGAATGATCTATCTGGTAAAAAAATCTATATACTATATAGATTACGTTTCCATCGATGATTACACAAAAAATAGTATATATCATAATGCACGTCCAATTTTTAGTGACTTTGCAGAGTTCAAGGTCATTTCATGTATGATAAGGAATTGCCCATTCTGTCAAAATCCAAGGATTCAGTTCTTGTTCAGCATCTTATCCACACTACATTAAGCTTGAAAACGAATAATACAAAAGCCATCTCTGGTTCAGATTTTTTTTTAAAGCGATGTTTATTTTGATATGTTGCATCACGGTTTTGAGCATGAATAAGCAGGATCAGTTTAAGCTACACTAAAACCATTCATAATTATGGAAAGCTTACGACAATATGAATTTGAATTTACTACGGGTTTTCGGAATAAATACAAACTTTACGACGGTATAGGCCAGGGAATGCATGTGAATGTTCTTTGGCAAGACACCAATCTTCATTTGCCACTCCATACCCAGGAGAGAAATGGGGACCTGGTAAGATGACGAAAGCCTTTGTGTTAGTATGCCCTCACCGTAGCTATATGGTAGGAATACTCCGCAGGAAGAGGAGATGGTGCACATTGTGCGTGCATGAATCCGATGACCTGGGTAATAAAATTTGTAAAGCGCTTACAGACGGTTTTTCGTGCGCTATATAAATCCAGATTATTATTGAGTGTTCTATTTGGAGGGGGGGGGGGGTTCGTTTATTTTTCTGGACAAATTTCTATTTAACAAGTTTGAAGCCTCTTGGAAGATTATGAAATTAAAGCAACAATATCTTTTCTATGCAAAATTCTTTTTGACAACCCGAGCAAAGAAATTACTCTATACTAGAGCATAACAAACATATCTATAGGCAAATTGCTTTTTTTGTACAACATAATATTCATATTTTTGTCACCACAAAATGGCCAGAATGGTAAAATTGTTCCTCGAACTGTTTCAGTTCCCAATCCCTCCTACTTTAAAGACATGTTCTAATTTGTTTCCAGAACATATATATACTGGAAATTTCCTGCGAAATGATAATCGCATACGTATATCGCTTTCCAATGTTAGCAGTGCCCTGCCTCATTCATAACGTAGATGGCGCTTATCAAGTAAGATCTGGTTGAAACCATACCAGTGGCTTACTTTTTATTCTCAATATTTTTATGTAATTGTTTGGATAAAGTACACGAATAAATTGTCTATTCTCTGCTCTAATTCGTCATAGAATTTCGATCATTTCTCATGTTGAAACATATCTAGATCAAATGAGCTATTCAATTGTAAAATTGAATAAATTCATATAATGCGAGGCAATTAAAATCATTCATCCATCCATCCAATTTTATTGAGGCACGTATGACCTATACAAAGAGAAAAACCATTGATGAATTGATGAATAATACCAAAAAAAAGAGATATATATGCGACATTTAATCACACTGGTTTTTGTGGAGCCTAACTGTAACACAATCATCTCGCCCCCGATGACTGATCAACAATTTCCTGGTATTAAAAAAAAAGAAAAATGTTCTTCAAGGATAATTTCAACAAGTCAACTACAGACATACTAGATAAAAATGCACTATGCAAAAAAAAAAAAAGAGGAAGAGGAGTTTATACCATGAATGTGTCGAAAATTAAAAGATCGGAATGAAGACCAAACTAATAAATATGTTTACAATGAATTGGCTTGCATAGACCATTTGGGCAACATGGGGCTGGTTTAGAATTGTAATAAAAGCTTTTCATTGCAGCTAGAAACATATTTGATCCTAGAAAGTTAGAAACATATTAGTAACAGCCCAGTATAGTTATGTGCTTTTGTTATAATTATTACTAATGTATTATGGCATTCAAAATCCTGGATAATACTTTATATTTGTCATCAAATGTATGCAACCATACAATATAAAGTAATAACATGCTTGAATTAATTGCAAATGAAGAAAGAAAAGGTTAAGAATATACATCAATGAGAATAAAAAAGAATCCTTATTATACATAAAAGATGATATGTGAATAATACTTATGTGTATAATATACTAAATCAATGTTTATGAATTAAAGAACTAACCATAAACTATTAACAACATAAAACAATTGTGAAGTAGATATTTATAAACATATTGCTTTTATTTAGTCATAATTGAACCATTGATCAACACAAAGTTAAACAGACACAATCATTAACAGATTATATTCTTTCCTTTGCAAAAAGTTAGACAACTTAGTTAATTAAGTGATTGATTAGTGCAGATAAGATGAAACACCCTCGACATCCTAATGAAAAGTGTTTATTTATTTTTAAAAAGCAATGAGTACTCTAAATGTAAAAGGCATTCCTTAAAATAGCTCTTCTAAGGATGGATGTTGGCAGAGGAACATAAACAAATTATACATGAATAACGACTAATACAGACACTACACCCCATCCTTACTAAAGAGTAATAGATAATTAACATATGATATTCATGATCAATGTATGTCTACTTTTATTTATCCTAATATACAGATTATTTTGCTTGTCCCTTACCCATCTTCTTTAATGCAAATGCTTGCCTTCATACAATCTCTATCAAAATATTTAGCTCACACGAATAGTACTGATCGTGAAATATCACTGGCAATCATTTCTAATCTTTCCAATGCAGATCTCATCATATTACCGGTTGTTACATATTACCCTCTATCTCTGCAACCTAGATATATGCATAATTGACAAATAAGATGAAGCATTGTTGAATAAATTGAATACTCATCTATAAATACATTGTTCAAAGCCAGAAGAGTGTTAACTCTGTGTTAAACACAATAAGTTAAAGCCCTTGTGGCTCCAAACAGATGATAATAATAATGTTTGCAATGAAAAATATTTCTTAGCTGTACATTTTTCCTTTAAAAGGAACACTCACATATTACCCATTAACCGATACACAAAACATACAATAAACTACAATAAATGGCTTTTTTAAGCACATGGTGTACACAGAAGAGTGAGGAGCAAAAAGTAGAAATAGGCGGATGAACAGACACACAACAAATCAGGGTTGGAGCAAAATGGTTTACTGGTAAAGAGAAAACAAGTTTGTTGAATGATTTTAACATTTTGCTCTGTCTCTTACTGTAGTACACGCAGTGTCTACATTACTTTGCTAAGTAACTCAAACAAACAAGAGTAATAGAGCAATAGAGCTGATCAAATTGATTGCAAATACACAATTTTAAAATAATAATTCTCAAAAAAAGCCTTGTTTAAAATGGTTTCTAATGATGTAATGTTAAAAAGTTTGAAAGATGAAATTTAAGGCTATTGAAAGGTCTGATGTGCAGTTTGAAAGCTAATCATTGCATGATGACAAATCTGACCTAGTGCCTTACTAGCCTGACCCCAAATTCAAACTGCAAGAACATCAAATACCACTGTGTACAATGGATCCTGTTTTCCATACCCAATCATTGACCAGCAATCTATCAAAGTATTAGAAGCTCACCAGTCACCTAAATTTCACACTAGTCCTTAACTACAATTCGTCATGAACCTCGTACTCCCCGGACCACCAATCTCTCAAATTGGCAACAGCCGACCAATCGACTACCCTCCACCAGTCCTCGATGTGATTGGCTCGTTTGTTCTGGTGCTTCAGGTAGTAGGCGTGTTCCCAGACATCAAGCACCAGGATTGGCTGAAGACCGTTGGAGATGGGCGTGTCTTGGTTGGCAGTTGTTGAGATGATAAGACTAGCAGGCTCTTCCTCCACTTCTTCAAATGGTGCTGTGGGTTTGCGTCGGCTAAGCCACACATATCCTACCGAAAGCAAACAGTAATTGGTGCTATAGCTCGACTTAAAAAAAATTATATATTTTAAAAACAGTGAATAGAAGATTAATAAGAAATCTATTGTTTCTTTAGCCAAGATGCTTGTATTTGACAAACATTCTCCTGACTATCAATGAGGCATTCCTAAAGCTGCTACAGAAATACATTTTGTGACGTCTGCACATAGCTGACAAGAACTGTGATAAAAATCCATGCATATTTTGTTTCTTAGTATGAAGCTATGCTCTACTAAATTGAGTTTCATATTTCACATGGTGATGCACATGCTTTAATATTGAAACTGCTTTTCGATTGATTCCTTTATTGTGATTATCATTGTTCAGTATGACCTGTTCCTGAGAGGGTAAAGTAAAATTAATCACTGTAACACTATAATAATAATAATAATAATATGTCTTGTTTAACCAGGGTAGCCTCATCAGTATTCATACTGTTCTCCCTGAAGGCCCTGCAATCATATATTATAACACTCTGGCCTCTCTTCCCAAAATACAAATTAAGACTTTGTTATCATGTGCAAAGTGCATACCCTCAAAAGTGATTTCACTATGGTATCTGCAGTCTCACATTTCAGTGATTTCACTAAACTCAGGTGCGAAGTTCCATACCCCAATGCCCTTTACAAGTGTAAAAATATGCTTGAATTTTGGTAATGATAGAACAAACGATTTTGGTAGAAAATGTATAGGGGCTGAGTAATGAGCAAAGAAAGATAATGAAATCAAGGTAAGTAGGCCCGACACCAAGTCACTACATGCAAATGCGAGTTGTGGTTTTTATTTAAGATGATTGTTTGTTTTTATTGGTTGTTTTTATTGGTTCAAACAATCCAGAATGAATTATAGCCATGTTCCCTCGACATACGATTCCCATACCAGAGCTGAAGGTTAGCTGATATGTTGTAAGTTGTGCAAAGCATAGAAAACAGAATGATAAGAAGTTGCATGGTCTATGTTAAGTTGATTCTTCCAAGAGGTCACTAAAACTTACCAGATCCAAACAACGTAAGGGCTCGGCCAGTGAAGTGATTCTTGAAATCTTCAAAGCTTCCAAAGGACTCATTGATCTCATCTAGGAGATCTCCAGAGGGCATGGTGGTGACATTTTCCTTGTTCGAAGCCATTGTTGACCAGTAGATGTTATGATTGACAAACCTGCAGATTGGTCAGAAAGAAAATATAATTTTAATAATCATTATAACACTGATGATGATGATGATAATCAAAATGATAATAATTCAATTCAAATTTCAATTAAATTTTCAATTCCATTACATTAAATTTTTATCAAAAAAATTAACCTTTATCAAAAGTTGAAATGCTTCACTGTTGCACAGAGGCATGCATGTGATCCGCATAGGTAACCATGTTGAAAGATAGAAATATATTATCCCATATACAAATACAAATATTACACACTTTGAAATTACAATGGTTAAAAAACAACCTGTAAACTGGTAAACTACTTACCCTCCTCCGTTATTCCTGATGCTTTGTTTATATTTGGGCGGTATGTCATCAAGATGCTGCAACAGGTCGAGGATGGATGTTGCTGCATAGCTGTCTGGCTCCTGAAGAAAAAAAACCCATCATATTGTTTAATAAATTTCATAAATACTATTGATCTATTGAAAAAAATACTGATTTACCTTCATTCAAAACAAATTAATGCAGTAGAGTCTAGTAGATCTAAATCTACTGATTGAAAAGGAAAAAATACTTCAATGACTTCAAATTGCAGAGTCACAGTTATATTGTTAATAAAAAAGAGAATCAAACATTTGAGCCTTTAATTAATGTAATGGTCACAAAGAATTAAGGATTCACAAATCACACAAACATACATAACACAATTTAAACGGCTGTTGACTGTCAATAATTATTTTCTTTAGTTTGATGTATTAAACTATAATAGATGTTGATTCATTAATCAAAGATATATACAATATATAAACATGTACAGCACAACAGCCTTACATTACAGGTAATATACAGAGAGAGAGAGAGAGAGAGAGAGAGAGAGAGGCTTTTTTTTTTTTGGGGGGGGGGGGGAGCATTCAAAATCGCTCCCCTAAATTGTGACCGCCAATCGCCATATGTATATATCTTTGATTAATGAATCAACATATATTATAGTCTAATACATCGAAGTAAAGGGAAACAAATATATGAATGGCTTTTTTTATACCTCACTACTCCACAGATGCAATGCTGCATTAAGTTTACGTGTATAACCTGCATGATGACCGCGATGATGTACGTTCAAAGTTGCACTGTCAATGTAAGGTTCTAAATCGTCATAACCAAAAGGTAAATCTGGTAGAATATACTCTGATCTAATTTCTGCGATACACTCAAATGGATAGGAAACACAATAACTTGTTGTGCACATCCATAAAATGATGAAAAACGCGAACATTTTGCTGTCAACGTAGCAAGCAGACGCCATTATGTTATTTGAAGTGCAAAGACATACAGTAACTGCACTGCTATTCTAGTCTAAGCCTACTCAACAATATTTTTGCAAACAATTCTAGTGCCCCTTCAAACTCAAAATACCTGAGCCATCGTTCCTATTTTGCCTAGTTATGTTTTTTCGAAAACCCCTAGAACTGCAGTTGTATACTTTTATTTTACTATGATTGGACATTTCTCGACATTTTTGTAATTTTTGTGCCAAGTGCAAGTGGCAATGATTATGGCCGGCTGGTCAGGAGACTACTTCGATATCGCTGTCGCGTCGTTCAGAGACAAATGAGTCGAAATCTCGAGCCGAGGTAAGTCATTCACACGCCCCTCTTGATCTCAAAATATGGTATGATGTTGCGGTGAAAATGTCAGTTTACGTAGTTATTGATATTTACAGAAGTGATGTAATGAATTCAAGAAGTAAATCTCTGATAACGTAGCATTATAATATTTCGCAATCCGCACCCTCTCGCTCGACTGATTATTATTGGGAGCGAGCAATCCGTACGGTGAGAGGTAAAGGGCGACGGACCCGCTGGCGCTGGCCACATAGCTTCATCCACGTTCACTCTGACGTGCTGGGGGTTGTGTAGCGGCTGTGCTTTAGATGCTAATGGCGATGCCAATTTAGGTCGGATGGATGGTCAGATCTCATATAAATAAAGTTACACTATCTGGAGCCAGCCAGAGACTTAATGGAACAACCATCGATATTACCAGTACGAGAATACGGATCCGAGCTAACTCGGACCAGCCCACTCGGCCCAGCTGCAAAAACTGTCATTTTTTGTCATTTTACCCTAGGGTCTAGACTGATTATTATTGGGAGCGAGCGATCCGTACGGTGAGAGGTAAAGGGCATCGGACCCGCTGGCACGGGCCACATAGCTTCATCCACGTTCACTCTGACGTGCTGGCGGTTGTGTAGAGGCTGTGCTTTAGATGCTAATGCCGTAATGGCGATGCCAATTTAGGTCGGATGGATGGTCAGATCTCATATAAATAAAGTTACACTATCTGGAGCCAGCCAGAGACTTAATGGAACAACCATCGATATTACCAGTACGAGAATACGGATCCGGGCTAACTCGGACCAGGGGACAACTCGGCCCAGCTGCAAAAACTGTCATTTTTTGTCATTTTACCCTAGATCTAGATCTAACTCTAACCCTAACCCTACCCCTAACCCTAACCCTAACCCTAACCCTAAATCTAACCCTAAACCAGTAAAATGACAAAAAATGACAGTTTTTGATGTACCTGGGCCGAGTTGTCCCCTGGTCCGAGTTCGCCCGACTCCGAGAATACGCCCGACAGTGGCCTGTAGACCTACTTTATTACGAAGAGGAAGAAGAAGATTAAAATTGAAGCAGTTTTGTTTAGATCTAGTCTAGATCTAGGCCTAGAAATAATTTGTACTAGAATCTAGATCTACATTTCGGCAAGACCGAAAGGTTCAGTCTCTGATATCAACGGTTGTGTTCCGCTGAGATTACATCTGGCTCCTCTGACCACCTCTATATGGGGAAGGTTGACAAATGTCAGTTGTATTAAAGAATGACTCATACCAGATGGTTATTTTCTGTCTACATTTCGTCTAGCCTTCCGTTAGGGGCTTGGTGATTTACAAAATATAAATTATACGGTCGTACCAGGTAAGTTTTATTTGGCATGCACTCACCTGCCCAGCACACAATGTTATACCTGTTGATGCAAACATTGTTTAAATCCACAATCAATTTCATATCTCACTTTTATTTGTCCCAATTGCAGAGCAGATCGAAGCGGTTAAAATCCAGGTCGCCATATATGTAGATCTGCCACCGTTTGACCAATCATGAGCCACTCAAGGGTAAGTGATAAATTATGTCCTGTGACTTGCATCATTATTTTCTTAATTTATCATAATTTTTTGATACAAAGTGAGTCTTAGATTACATCCTTGATCGTCGCCTGTAGTGTTATAGTTGATGTAGTAGACGTATGTGCAAACATTTAGATCCTATACTATAAGTAAAAGAAGAGGTAAAAATAAAAGACTATTCATAGACATAGATGCGTTTTGGTACTCATGCAATATCAAAGCTCTTCCTTACTTTCATGCTATCGTCACAGGGACATTACAAATTAAGCCAATTTAAGGTGATCATATGTATGTACTATGTATTGATTACAACTTTGATAACTTTCAAATTTTTTGTCGTATTTAATACAAACTTTTACCAGTCTGCTTCTCTGATTTTTCTGCTTTAATATATTAAAATGACATTGTTTCTCGTACATTTGGCTATTTGGTTATGTTTCGTGTAGGAGATGAAAGCGGTCCGCTGTCCGACGGACCAGCTTTCTCTGACCAACAGAGCAGTGGTATCTGACAAAGATGCCTTTGCACGGATTGAGTGAGTATTTTCATAATATTTAAGTGTAATCTAACTGTATTCTTGAATGCTAAAACATGACAAAGTCTCCCCCCCCCCCAAAAAAGGAAAAAGATTAAGAAATTCTATTGTTAGAAGACATAAACCTATTCCCCAATGATATGATGCAATTAAACAGTTGACAATGAAAGAGAAGAAAGACGCAATTTAACAAAACATAGATCTTCAAGACCCATACACAGGGCTCACAGCCTACTTCATGGAAAAGTAGATAGTTTATGATCAAGCCTTTTATTAAGTCAAAGCAGACCGGGAGCCAAATATCTGAAAAAGCGGCTCCCGGTCCTTAATTTTTTTAGAGAACCGGGAGCCGTTTTCCAGGACCAGGAGCCGTTTCCAAAATTGATGAAAATATGTATTCTTTTAAATTATTTGTTAAACGTTACCTTTTATTTATACATACAGTAGTTTAATTTCTAGTTTACATTTTGAGCACTCTAATATTAAATCACTCATACCTTGGATAAATCTGTCATATGTAGTTGTTGTAGTTCATGTTTAATACTATTTTCATGCCGTTAAATGTCAAAAATTGAAAAATGTTAGGAAGGGGGGAATTAAATTATTTTTATAAAAAAAATAGTTAAAAAAACACATCTATAATGACAATGCAGAGCTGCCAACCTGTCACTTTCAAAAAACATATTATTCAGCTTGAAAAACCATATTTTAGGTGAAAAAACAGATTTTGCCTGTTTAACATGTATGTTATTTAGACCTGTCACTTAAAAAAAATAAAAAAATAAAATAAAATAAAAAATAAAAAAATAATAATAGTAATAAAAAAAAAAAAAAAAAGATTTGTTAAATATGTTTACCTATTTTATCAGAAAAATCCATTATTTAAAACATCACACAATTTTAGTCAATGAGTACGAGGGCCGCTGAATCAAGGCAAGTCTGGAGTTGCAATCAACTTTGTACATAAAGTCAGTGCATCAGCAGGTCCGGTGTTCAGTTTTTCATTTGGCTTTTTGAAGATACCATTACATCCGAAGGGCATGCGATAGGCAAAAAAACTGGCAACAAAATCGCTGATTTCTTGATTTTTAGCGCTATTTTGATGAAACTGTTTCTTAAAACTGGGCTAAACCCATGTGAGCTTTAGAAATATGGCTCCGATTCCGCATTTTTGACAGCAAAATTTGGCTTTTGGGATGGATTTTTGGAAGTTACATCGAGACTTTCTTGTACTGACACTGTGTGTGTAGTGCAGTACAGCACTGATGTCTTTTGTGTGTGTATGCATGGCCTGGGGAAATGTGCTCGTCTTTGAGTGGTGTACATCCCCTGTATTTTGTGCTCCGTACTCCGCTAGGAGTAGGAGATAGCGGCCGCTCGTACTATTAGTGCTGCAATTGTTTCTGGGCGATTTTAATTAGGATTCTCATTATATAATGATTTGTTAGGGTTCATTCAGTCCACGTTTAACTCGTATCAAGTAAGTTTTTGTCACATTTGTGAACATTTAGTGCTAGACATGTGGAAGTTTATGAAACAGAAAATGTTAATTCTCCCAGACCGGGCGCCAGAAATAAAAATGGACCGGCGCCCGGTACTCATTTTCCCCGTCTTACCGGGCGCCAAAAGTCAGGGACCGTAGGGTAAAAATCGCCCGGCGCCCGGTTAATAAAAGGCTTGTTTATGATAAAAAGAAACATGCACAATATCTTTCCCTCTGTGTAATTCTAAAAGGCTTGTTTATGATAAAAAGAAACATGCACAATATCTTTCCCTCTGTGTAATTCTAAAATAATATGATCATTATTAATCAGAATTCATTTTGTACTATAATTGATTATCTTTTATACTAGCTGTGGAAGTAGACATGCAGGATCGACATCCTTTTCTACTTCCCTTTGAAGCCTAATTTGTGATAAATACAATTGTCCTGTTCTAATATAATAATCCTACCATTTTATAATGAGGAAATCATTTGTCTATGCAGTATGTAATTAATTAAGTTCATGCACTTTTTATTGTAAAATCATTTTTAATTCAGCTCTTGAGCTGAGATGATGATTATTGAATAAATACCATTATTATTATTAAATACCATTATCATTATTAAATACCATTATTATTATTAAATACCATTATTATTATTAAATACCATTATTATTATTATTAGATACCATTATTATTATTAAATACCATTATTATTATTTAAAATCATTATTATTATTAAATACCATTATTATTATTAAAAATCCTTGTTATTATTTTGATTCTGATGAAATACACATTTACAAATGTACCATAGACTTCTACCCAAATGATTTGGACACTGCTGTCAATGGGTTTAGAATGCAGCCTTTATTTATTGTGGGTTACTCTGTAATTGCCCTTCAACATTCGCTTTGTTTATCCCCCAGTTATGTGCAGGTCCAAGCAGTTCCTGGGCCAAGCTATGTCTTTGCCACGATAGCACATCCAGATTTAAAGAGTGGAGAAATGGGTTTCAGTCTTCCCCAGGTAAGATAAGGTTTTTTAATTTTTCATATCATAGAGCATATATCTTATATTTATTTACATGTACTTGTATTTATCTATTTATTTGTTTATTTATTCTTTATTATGATTTTATTTTTGTTTATGGGGGGGGGGGGGGTGAGCGATGTTTCAAGGGCTTATGTGATATTCAAATATTTTCATTCCAAGTACATGCAAGTCACTCCCTTACTATATTACACTGTTAATTATCTTTTTTTTTCAGTTATGAGGGCTGCAAGCATATCAAACTCCATGATAATGCTGCATACCTTCTACTTGTATCTATGTTATGTTTGTTTGTTAAATTCTCGCATTCTCCATTTGTGTACCGGTACTGTATTGGGAATTTATATCAATTTTACATTCATGTGCATGAAAATGTACATGTGTGATGTGATGATATAAAAGCCATTCAATTAAACACTGATGCATATAATGTACATTAAATGAATGTTAATAAATTTACATGTATATGTAGGTGTCTGGGCCTACTAAATTGTATTGCACGATGTGCATTAACTTCAACACTATTTTCTAGTACTTCAATGAAATGAGGTCTAACTTCTATCTGCTTTCACTGTCACATGAATTACGGTGTATGTTGCCATAGATGAGTATGTTAGATTTTCATCTTACATTTTATGTACAGGTGTATACTATTAAACGCCCAAGTAATAGATAGGATGAACATTTTAAGATAATTACATGTACATTTACTGAGGTGTATTGATTGTAACATTCATGTCCTTTTTAAATGCATATCTGGTACATCAAATCTAACACTATCTTGATTTCTGTACCGGTGAAGTAAGATTAGTTCCTCGTATTCCTTACAAATTTTCTGAAAATGAGGAGTAGGGGATTGAGGTTTTCCATTTTTCCTGAACCTGTGAGTGCTGTTGGGTCATTTTCAATGTCCTTCTTAAAAAATATAATTTCCATACTCTCCCAAGATTGAAGATTGAATTGCCCTTAACTTTCTTGTGTTTTTTGAAAACTCCTTTGTCTAGATGTTCTTTCTTTATTTCATGTCAAGACCCCCCAAAAAGTATCTAATAACGAGAAGATAAAAAAAGGATTAAAAATGAAAAGAGAAAGAAAGAGAGAGATAAGAACCTGGGAACCTATCTTATGCCCCTCTAAATGTCTTGTTAATTCTAAGTCATGAATTGATGTAAGAGATTGAACTTGTGCAAATCTTGGAACATGTTCTTACATGTAGATTAGTATCACAGGGTTACACATCACAGCACAAATGTCAATACTGCAGGATCATGTGATACTGATTTAGGAAGTGAAGCACATGTATTACACAATTTTAAAGATGCAGTTATTGAATATTTTCTTTTGAGTGGTGTTGCCATAATATTAATAATAAAACCATAAATATGTACAATGTGTGTCATTTGCATACATGTTAAAAGATAATCTACAGAGTATATTTGATTTGTACATGTAACCACAAATGCATTGTTGCTGTTTTCAAATTGTAGAATTGATAACTCTCCTCCAATATTATATGCTGGAAAGAGCAATAATTCCCTTGATAAGTGTGGTTTAGAATTGTCACACATGATGTACAGTAGACATCATGACATGTAGCATGCTCAGTACTTCAATCACATATTGCTTCTGTGATTACAAATATTCACAAAAGGCATCTGTACTTTTTCCAGGTGGATACAATTTTCTTTTTCTTTTTCAATTGTATGCATTTTCAACTTTACCTTAGCTTGAATTATCTTTGGCTTACATGTAGTATTCAACGGTTTGAAGTTATGGTGATTTTTTTCTCTCTCTTTTTTAATCTTTTTAAAGAATAAGATAGTAATCAGTGGTAGAGACATGAAGGCAGTATAAAAATATCAAGATCTGTGATTTGCCATTTAAGCCAAATTATAGTCCAAGTTGATCATGAATTCAAAAGCTTCACATTATTATAAAAACCCCATTTTGAGATGCTGCCTTGCAGGTCATACAGCATGAATACTCTTGGTATATATATTTTCCAGCAGCGAGTACAAGGGGTTGTTTGGGCTAATGTCCATTAGGGTTGATGAGATATTAATTTATGCTAATTTGAAGTGGCTCCAAAAGGATTGCTCTAAACAATACACCATGCAGGGGCATAGTGTTATTACCAATCAATTCCAGGTGAAATGGGTACACGTTCATGGCGTTGTCATGAGTATCAGTTTATTTTCAAATGGGGAAGGGGAAAAGGGAGGGGAGGGGGAGAAGAGGACTTGTATAATCCTATCAAATATTAAGACTGAAATACTGAAATATTCAATTATTTACTGCTTCTCTTGTACATTGAATCAACATGCGAGTATGTACATTGACAAGTACATGTATGTACAGTAGATCTAGCTGAGATATTGGATCGCTCTTCATTCATATATATACACATGTATACATGTACATGTATAGCATCAAAGACTAGATTTTGTTTATATAATGCACATCAATAAGCATTTTCTACACAGTGCCAGGCCTTTTACTTATACATAATAACCGACAAGTTTACTTTGTCTCAAGAATCCAATCCATTCTGTGATGTTCTGTACAGTTTCAGTACAGTTCAGTAACAAAAATCAATTTTCAATTTACATTAGTATGATAAACGTATCCATGCTCCGTGATGTTGCTAGCTCTCTAGCTCACCTAGCCTCTATGCCTCCAGTGACTTTTACTAGGATGAAATGAAATTGATAGTGGAGGACTGCCTGACTTGGCAACCCAGGGTTGTTATAGCGATAGTATGGTATTGTGATGTAGAGGGGAATTGAGGAACGTGATATTGTCGTTTCAATTCATATCAGCAAACATTGTGTGGCTTACATGTAGCTATCCATTGTGGAGTTATTTGGGATGAAAAAAAGGAATGATATGAGTTTTCATTTGTTGGGAGACGTGGATATAGTTATTACATGTACCTGTACATGGGATAGTTTGTTACTCAGTTGTAGAGGTCTTGTTTATGTCAGTATCAGAGTATTGGGGATACCTGGGATGACAATTGGCCGGTTAACTATCATATTCACATTTTTAGTATAGTTCTTAAACAAAGGTTGTTCTTGACAACCCAAAACTTGCCTGAAGTTTGCCTGGCATAGCATCACATTATTTATGCAGACTGGATTCCAAGTATGGTAGTTCATTTATTAATAACAGGTTGCCGCTAATGGAATAACTCGTCACTAGGTCCCCAGGTCTATAGGGGAGTATCTGCACTGGCAATCAGAGTACATGTACATGTTCTGTACATGAACACTAGGTGTAATAGCAGCATTTTAGGATAGTGAGGTACATTTATAGATGTATTCTTTTTTAGTATTAAACTGAGATGACATTGATAAGGGATCAACACTGATGGGGATGCAAGAACATATTACCGTCTAAAACTCAGAAGGATCATATTCTGTCAGTTTTTTTTCATTAAATGATGTACGTATTAAACAGGAAAAGTATCCTCTTTTAGTGTGGAGATCTGTGTTGATTATATATCCATTCCATCAATGGAAATCATATTGTGACCTGTATATAAATAATAGATATATAAATGAATTCATGAAATATGAATATAGAAATGCTAAAGCCGGGATAATAATTGTGGAGCACCAGGAGTGTCAAGTCTGACAGACATGAGCGCCATTGTTATTATCATTATTATTATGTATTATTATGTATCATGCACTGTGTGCAATGTACATATTCTTATAATACATATTCAGATATGACACAAAGTTCTCTCATTGTGTTTGCATTTACTCTAATAATTGCTTTATCATCCAAGAAATTAAGGAATAGAGAGATTCTTTATAGTTACTACATGTACTTGTAGGTATATCAAAGCCATTGATTAGACAATCCTGTATATACACTGGTGATTTTACATAATTACATTCTCCTGGTTGATAATGAAGTTATGCCTGGATGGAAGGCTACAATATAAGCCGAAAGATGAAATTATAATTGGGATGGATTTTTTGGTTGTGCGTACGTGTACACACATAGAAAGCAGCATCATTAGGACCCAGTAGGGAAAGTGCATGATAAACTAGATGGAGTATGAGCTCATTATTACTGCACGGCCATGGAATATGTCCTCAGTCCTCAGGATGTGTCGCCTTTCCTGAAAAACATCCTCTCTTTTATTGACAATTTTTTTGTCTGTGAATTATATTATATTACATGTACATTTAGGCCCATAGAGAAAGTAAACCTTCATTTCATAGTTGGTATAAATTTGTGTACCGGTACATATGTGTGTTGCAATTCTACATTAAGATGCAACAATCCTCTTGCCAATAATGCATTCTTCGTACATACATGTATAAACATCTTGACCATACAGTACATGTATATGTTTTTTTCAGAACTTGGTAAAGGCATATTATGCAAAACATATTTTCTTTTATTTTTTAATTCAATTAATTTCTATTCGATATGAGCATAATATGAAAGTAACAGTATTACAATGATTCATCTGTGTACAAAGTACATTTATTGAATCAATTGAATTTACTATTTTTTATTAACATGTATACTGTACAGATAAAAAAACAGTGTAGTCGACTTGAGACAAGCACTTATTATAGTTCTTAAAATCATGTCATTCACTGGTCTATTTTGACATACTACATGACATTACTATCAGTTTTTGATTTGTATTGCGTGAGAAGTAATGACAAAATGTATGTTAGTACAGTAGTTATGATGATTTGCTTTCTTATTATTTTCTTGTGCAGAGAAAATGGGCCAGAATATCAATAGACCAGCCAATCCAAGGTAAGTGTTTTACTGAAAACATACAATGATGTGTGACATAAAGGGTTATCTATGTCGCGGATTGCTGATTTTCAGAGTATAATTCTAGCATAACGCAAATGTACATTTATCTTACTGGAAACTTTATTTCCAAAGAAACCCTTCATTATTAACACAGAATTTTTTAAAACCACTTTTGTCTTGTAAAGTCATTATATTTTAGGACTAAAAAAACAAATATCTATGTTTGCCATTGTCTTGTAATTTTAGCAATTTTGTTTATTCACTTGAATTTATCTCTTGTGTGTAAGGTCTGTCTAAATTGTGTGATGGTTGATAGGTGGCATTTTGCCATTGGAATACATGGTAGGATTCTTCATGCACATCTCTGTATTTTCTTAGATGTGGTTGTCAAAATATGTGACACAGGCAGATGATCAGATGAGTTGGTATTTCAAAATTACTGCATGAAGATACTCATAATCATGTTCATGTATGGGAATGATAGTAAAGGCTGAGGGGATGGGATGAGAGAACTGGAGAAGGAGAAAGGGAGAAAAAGAGGGTATGTGTGTGTGTGTGTGTGTGAGAGAGAGGGAGGGAGGGAGGGAGAGGGTGAAGGGCGAAGACAAGAGAGAAAGAAATAAGATGGGAATGGAACAAAATAGGAAGACATTTGAGAAAGGAAGAGGAAAATGTATATAGGGAAGAGCGTAAGAGAGAAAGAGAGAAAGAGAGAGAGAGAGAGAGAGAAAGGAGTAAAAACACTTCCCAAATTGAGTAGGCCTCTGTGCTAAAGTACATAAGATGAGAACTTGCTGCTGTCTAATGTTACCCACTCGAGTGCGAGTGTAACACTATCAGGTGGAATGTGTCCCTGGCGCAGTGCAGTTCCCAGGAAATGAAAACCATGCAGTTAATCCCCAAATTGCAGTAAGATCCATCATTATGTCGAAAAGCTGAAATCAAATACTTCCTACAGTAAATCTCATGTGGATATGAACATGTTATGCATGTATGATGCTGGAATGTATCTGGTATTGAAATATTCACAAAACAACTGATTCACTACATCCAAGATGCGAGTTGTGTCCCAAATTCCAGATTTTGACAATTTTCTTTATTTAAAATATATCAGACTACATGTGAGACAAAGTTAGTTTCAAGGCCTCTTTTGTTGATTATGAATACCGGTAAGGCATTTTTAAGCGCATATAAACTACATTATGTGTATTGTGTACTGGGTGTTGGATAGCTTGATAGTAAATGTACTGCCTTCGTATCTACTGCATTCGTATGTAATGCTACACTAGAAACATAAGGCTGGTTATGCTACTCCTTCAATACTGCGATATCTGAATGTCAGTGAGTTTACATGTACCCTGTATGTATCAGTTAACCATAGAAAATGTATTGATGTGCTTTGCTATTGGATCTCATGTAAATGACTTGAAGTGATTTCATGCATTTTACATGTACACATACACATAGACTGATCTAGTAACACCTGTCACAGTTTTCTCCTCCGTGTTCATGATTAATTCTTATCCCGCGGATAATCTTGAAATCAGCTGCACAAATGATAGATATTCTGCAATATTTCAGTTGATCAAAATGCCACTGGACACGACTAACCTTTACAGTGTCTCTCCAGGGCATTCCTTGGTACATAAAATGATCAAATCATCTTGTTTGGTAAAGCCTCCAATTGCTTTCCATCATTTGGCCTTTTGCAGTATAATATTCTACAGTAAATTACCTTGCCCTTAGAAAGTTTTTTACTGAGGTACATGTATTTGCTGTTCACCATCTTAATTGTAAAAATATCTGTTTTACAAGAGAAGTTTTCTTTTTTTGCATGGGAGGAACCCCTTTTTCACCTCCCCAAACATCATTGTTTAAGGGAAAATGGTAAGGAGGTGCTAAAGCAAAAAAAAAAAAAAAAAGGAACTGTGATTTTAAAAGATAAAGATAATGAAGAAATAGCCAGGTTGTGTTTATTCCCAAGAAAGGAGGATCCTTTTAATATGGAGGCATTAAATCATGCCAAAGGAAAGATGTGTGTACCTAGGGTTATTTCATCACTGTAATGGGGAAATTTGTGATGCTTGTACATGTATGTTTAAAATAATGTGCCCCAGACTCGTACAAGTGTCCAGCCTTCCTTCGTGATAGTAGATTTTGATGATGACCTTTTCTTCTGCACCTCTGGCAATCATTCCATTATCCCATGATGCATTCTCACTTGAGGTCTATCGGAGTTGTGACAGGGCATCCCTCATCCCGAATTCAGCTCTACGCCCCAAGTATGTTCATGTTTGCTATAACACTTGAGATAAGCCTGTCAATTTCCCTGTACTTGGACAATGCTCATGTACTGTAGGTTTTCTCCTCATGCTTAATGCATAAATTGATGTCATGAGTGAAGGCAAATTGATGTAGAAGCTTGTTTTTATGAAGTGTCTTTTTATCATAAACCAACGTTCTAAGGAATGTCTTGTTCACACGTGATATGATAAACTGCTACCAATTTTTTTTTTGAGTGAATATAAATTGGGATGAAAAGAAAGAAAAGAAAACAGCAATTGAGCTTAAGCAAGGTTCTACACATATACATGTATGTACTCACACATCTTTGTGTTATAACATACAAAACTGTAAGGGGCATTACATTTAAATATCAAAAATATATACAGTGGTTAACATCTTCATATGTGAACAGCCAACAGACCATACTGTACGTCTGCAAGTAAACCCATGCATGGACAGTGTTTATGTAGGATCCTTCATAGCATTCAGTGCATGAAGACAGTGGATTTTATATTCATGAGTGAAGGCAAATTTATTTAAGGATTGCGTTAGGATAGTAGAATTCAACTCTGGAAAGTTCATTTGTGATGCATGTTTATATCACGAGTGCCTCAGCAAGGGGCAACTATACCAAGGAGGTGTGACTACCGGTAGATGTGAATGGCCGATAAGAAATACCTGTTTGATATCACCCACGTACAAACACAGTGTTCAGCGACCAGACCATGCTGCCCTTAATTTCACTTGTCTCTACTCTGTTCACATCTTCTTCAGATGTCCATTTAAATTTCACAAATCGTCTAGGACCTTTTTTTTTTTTTACAGAAGTGAACATACATATCTCAAGCAAGAAAATGCAAATTCATTTTCAACCGATCAGGATGTTTTATTTTTTACTTTCAGCTATTTTTATTTTTTAGAAGAGGCCCCTAATCTCATAAATATGCTTAGAGCTGATCGTGTATCATGAATGGCAATTAAGATTTTTTAAATTTTGTTTGATAATAATATTTTTACAAGTTGTATATGAATAGAGTATGAAAGTGGACATTGTACAGTATGCATACATATTTATATATGTCATTTTTTAAAACTTTCATATTGAGCACAAAATAGGACTCAAGAATTTAAATGCAATTGAGTGCAGTTTTCTGCATGTTTCTTCTTAATTAATAAATTAGTGCAAATCCATATTCGTTTTCATTCTATGGCTTTGACTACAATACATGATCAGTACATGACAGAATACCTGTTCACACACACACAATAATCTCAATCTTCCTTTGAACTGTGCTATACTGCTCGATGTAAGGAGATATAATCAAATGTGAACGTGGCCTTGCCTGCTTGTCCCATTCAATTCATTCTCACTTGGCTGCCGATCTGTAAAAGCAAATTTGCCCCCTGTAGAGCTGACAGTATTGTGTGCATAATGCGCCATTTTCAGTGCGGTGAGCTCTATATTAAAAGCTAAGCCTGTTAGATCATGCACAAGCAGTCGTGTTCTCATTGCTCCAATATTTATATTGATATTGATCCCTTTAATTTGATGTCATTTACATATTGTAACTTATAATATTTTTTAAAATCTTTGAAGTATTAGTCCCAGCAAACATGTATTGTAGATTATCTACATATAGTGCACATCATTATAATTATTTTACCAGATATTCATATTTATGATTATTCATGATAGGAAGACTAGATTCTTCTGAGTTTCTAATTTCCATGAAGAACCACCTCAAAGGCAAAGAGATTATTATCTCTGGATCTATACAAAATATTCCTACATAGAAACTGTCTTTAGCATAGGAGAAAGGGATTTTTTAAATCAAAGTAGTTTCAATATCTAGTCCTTAGAAGAAAGAAAAAAAAAATTATCAATATATGCCCCAGGTTAGCTTTGAGGTGTTTGGTAACATGATTCACAGAATATCAACATTAGATGTTAATTCATTGAAATTAGTAAACAATGAAACTGTCTAACAAAAGCCTCTCTAATGATTGTAATGACCTAATACATGTGTGTCAATATCACTTGGTTGCTTTGTTTATGGAGAGATTCTCCCAGCCAACAGTACATTAATGTTGGTCTCCTCTATGAACACATCCATCCTTGAAACCATGAACCCTTAGGCAAACTGCGCATAGTAATGTGCAGTTTTTTATCCATTAGTTTTAATAAAGCCCTAACTGACGCACATCAAATCTGATGTCCCCAGCTGAGCAGTAAAGTGAGTGAGGTACATGTAGCATCAAATCGTTTTTTCAAAGATGCAAATCAAATGTCCTTTTCAGTTAGTGACACAAAAGGCAACTGAAATAACCCTCCCTATTTGAGGCCTATAAGATGAAATGATGATTGATATTCCTCAGACTCAGAGCAAATATTGGGAAAAGATAGGAGAGCAGAGAAATCATAGTGTTGGACAAGGCCATATCATACTGTATGAAGGATTGTGTGAAGTACATTTCATATTGAAGTGCAATTTCAATTTCCAATTTGATGATTTTTATTCTGATTCTGGTGATGATGGCGATAATGATGATGATGATGGGGATGATGATGATGATGATGATGATGATGGCGATGATGATGATGGGGATGATGATGATGATGATGATGATGATGGCGATAATGATGATGATGATGATGATGGGGATGATGATGATGATGATGATGATGGCGATGATGATGATGGGGATGATGATGATGATGATGATGATGGCGATAATGATGGCGATAATGATGAGGATGAGGATGTTGATGATGATTATGATGATGATGATGATGATGGCGATGATGATGATGATGATGGGGATGATGATGATGATGATGATGATGGCGATAATGATGATGATGATGATGATGGCGATAATGATGAGGATGAGGATGTTGATGAGGATGATGATGATGATGATGATGGTGACTATGATGATGATGATGATAATGAGGAGGAAAATAATGAGGAGGATGATGGAGAAGGAGATTGTGGTGATAAGAAAGATGAATATGATAAATTTGAATCATTGATGGTTACTGTAATGCATATAACGTTGATGGTCAGTCTTAGGAACTTAATTTCATACCATTTGAACTGATTAAGCTGTTCATTTATATTAATTTCCTTCCTTTCTTTTTTTCTTTCTATCCATCAAGCTGCCCCATACAGGTTTGATCCCAGCTGTCAGTACCTGAGTTCTATCACAGTGGAAGTTGACTTCTTGCAAAAGAAAAAGTAAGGAATTGCTAATTGACTCTTTAAACAAAAGGTTGAATGATGGGCCAAACAATCAGAAGGGAGGGGGATTTGAAAGGTATCGTATAAGTATGGCAACATTCATACAATTGCATATTACATGTACATGTATGACAATTATTCATGGTGTACAGTGCTTATAGTGACAGTGTCCGTTTTAGCCACACACTGTTGAGCCATTTAAAAAACAGCTTTTTTAAATGTATAAAATTGGTATTGATGTGTAAGACTCAAGAATATTAAAAAGAAAACAATCTGTCCGAATCTACATGTATATGAAAATAAAGTGGAAAGAGTTTCTGTATGTGATTTTCATTTTCTTGTTACAGCACCACAAATGATGCTTTTGACTCGGACAAGATGGCAAAAGATTTCTTAGAGTCATTTGACCGTGTGGCATTCTCAGTGGAGCAGCAGCTGGTCTGCTCATTCTATAACAAAAAGCTGATGGGACTAGTGGTCAAATCTGTGGAAAGTAAGTATATTGTATCCAGAGAGAGAGAGAGAGAGAGAGAGAGAGAGAGAGTAAGAGAGAAAGGGAAGGGGAAATAACTGACAGGAAAGAAAAAAAAAAGGGGGGGGGGGTGGGTTAGGAAGACGGAAGTAAAGATTGAAATGTTGAAAAAAAATACAATAATAATGACATAAAACATTAAATAGAGGGAGGGAGGGTGGAGGGAGGGTGGGGGGAGGGGGGGGGGGGGTTAAAAGGGGAGGAAGCAAAATAGGCAAAGAAGAAGAAAAAGCAAACTAAAGAAAAGATTTGGGAAGGTGGTATGAATGTATAAAGAGTCTTGTATAGTAATAACACAAAATCTGTTAAAGAAGAAAAGATTCAGGTTTTAATTCCAACAGTTTATATTAGGTCACAAAAAAATGCTGAAAGAATTATAATTTTTAATTTTTGTCATAAATCACTTGATAAAGACATATCATGCCAACACATGAACTTGATATCTGATATAGTATCATATAAATACATGTATATAACGACAAATCTGAGCAAATTAGTCTGTTGTCATCCTGTCATCCAATTTGTATAATTAATTTACTTGTTGCTTTTACCTCTGCAGTTCTTGATCCAGCTATCCTAAAGGGAGGGAAGCCTTCAGCTAAAAGAAATAAGGTATTATTTTAAATTTCTTACAACATTTTCCTTTGGTACTTTTTGATAAAACCTGTCTACAAAGAGTTTTGACTCGTACCGCGGCACTAATGTCCTTTGGCTAGACATCAATCTACATTTGCCACACTTGTCCCAGGTGAGGTAAATGGGTACCTGGCTGGAACTAATTCCTTGAAATGCTAGAGTGCCATAATGGCAGCCATGCTAAAGCCAGGGTAGTAATTGTGGAGGCCAGGAGTGTCAAGTCTGACAGATATGAGCAATATACAAGAATAAAACTACATGTATTGTCAATATTATTACCGTATTACAGTTATCATAACAGATCTTCAAAGACATACAAGGACAATGTTGAATGACAGTCAACCATATCGATACTGTTTGTATGAATTAACGGTGTCACTGACCCTGCATTTGTACATGTATAATAATAATAATAATAATAGTGACTACTTGTATAGCGCACAGGTCCACCTTTCGGTGCTCATGACGCTTAGAGAAAAGTACATTTAACAGACATAGGAAAGAAAAAACGATAAACCGAAAAACAAAATTCGAAATTCTCCTAGACATAGTAAATTAGAATATTGCAATAATTACAACGAAAGAAACAAATAAGTTTTTAGTTGTAATTTGAATGTTTCTGTCGATGACGGTTGACGTAATTGTAGAGGAAGCTTATTCCAGAGTTTTGGACCCATGGCTGAGAAAGCCAGTATGAAGTTTCCGTCTAATTTTGTTTGTTTTCTCCTGCAGGATGTGAGAATTGGTGTCCTGACCCAGAACACACAGGTCACATTTGAGAAGGCAGAAGGATCTGCGCTCAACCTCACTGGCAGATCAAAGGGGTAAGCCCTTTCAATATTATAGTAACAATAGAATGACAGATACCGGTACTGCTACCAGTCATCATCATCAAATGCCAGGGGAGTGTTTCACAAAGACTAAGATTGACTTTAAGTTGGACTTAACTATGGCAGGCCGTTCATGCCACTGTTTGCTCTCACCATTTCCTCTCACCATTTCCTGGCATTGGTCTCTCAAGGGACGTATAAATCATGGTCACATATTTACAGAATTTACATCTTTTGATAATTCATTATTGAAGGAAAAATATCTGTAGATCATAATGGTGAGAGCAACCAGTGGAATGAATGGCCTGCCATAGTTAAGTCCAATTTAAAGTCGATCTTAGTCTTTGTGAAACCACCCCCCCCCCCCCCCAGGTCTGTTACAGACATTGGCGGTCATGGCCCTCCATTTCTGTATATAAGCTACTTTTCTTAAATAGCTGGTAGTGCTGATTTCATTTTTTGTTGCCCATTAATTCAAGCTTTGTAGGTACGTGAGGTGTTGCCTTCTACTGCTTCTCTTTCCAGCAATCTTCCCTGATAATATAGGTTTTATCTTAGATTATCCTTTCTGTATATGTGACCAGCAAATTGCATTTGCCTCTTTCTTATTGTGTGATAGTTTTAATCTTGCTGTTTTGAACGCTTTTTTATTTGTTATCGTTTCTGTCCATGATATTTTCATTCGCAAGGTTCTGGAATCATCAAAATGATAAGAAATTTGGCCCAATCTCAGTAAAGTTACAAGCACTGTACACAAAAAGATGTACATGGGACTACACAAAAATGTGGCATAAAAATCTGTCCCGATTTGTATGCTGTTACATGCCATATTTAGAATATCAAGGCATTTGAAGAGCCATGCTTTTCAGGGAACCTTGCTTTATTATCTGATGTTCTTCCACACTTGCATAATACAATGATAATGCTCACAAATTATTTTCACCTCTTCCTAGAACTCGACCTTCTCTTTAATAAAGGTATATTTTGTTTTTCTTGCAGTCAATCAGGAAATCAATCAATCATCAACCCTGACTGGGATTTCAAGAAGATGGGCATTGGTGGTTTAGACAAGGTAAGTATGGCTTGAGTGCCTGCCTGCCCACCCATGTCTGAGCAACACCCTTGTCTGCCCATACGCCTTACTGTGCAATTCTGATGAAACAAAACACACAACCAACACAAGATATCTATCTCTATTCTAACACTACATATTGATCTAAAAAATAAGTAAAACATAGTGAGACACGTCTAGTTTATTACTTTTTAATAATCTGCAACCCTAGAAATAGCTACCTTTCATGTCAGAAATTGTTTTGGACCGCTGCCTTCTCTTGTGAAAATGACATTTTTCTTGCTGGAAGTTCGACAACATTTTCAGCACACTTACTCTCTAGAATATAAGGAATAAGATGAGATCAAGCGTCAGGGGAATACAATAGAGCATTCTTGTCAATCTCGAGTGATACGTCAGGTGCGCAGAAATAAAGCTCAAATTCATACATGGTATAGAAGTAGACAAACAGAGACACTAACATAGCCATCCATGTGCAGTGCTGGATAACTTTCTGCTGGGGTCGACCTCAATATTGCAGAGATTGTTATACCGGACCAATAACCAAAATTCATCAAACAATTTCACTTGTGCAATGTTGGATGGTTGAGTATATATATTTTTAATATTTTTCCATCACAATGATCTCCATCATATTCATTAAATGAAATTTGGTCAGGGTTTTCTTATGGATTATATGGAATGCGCACAGAGAGAAGCTTTATCAGAGAGTGGAAGATGAGGACTTTAAAAACATTTACTGTAAATACATTCTCACCCTCTTTGATTCTTCTTCTTCGTAGGAATTTTCAGATATCTTCAGGAGAGCATTTGCTTCCAGAGTATTTCCACAAGAGTTTGTGGAACAAATAGGTAAGTTCAAACTGCTGAATTCAATCAAATCACTGTGCACTTTTCATGTCAAAATGTTGACAAGGGAACCATGCGTATAGGTCATGTACCATACATAGGATATTAAGGACAGGGCAGAGCAGAGTGTATATGACCATATTTACATTATAAATTACTGCAATTGTATAATAAATAAATTAATGATCAAAACTTAATTTGGTCTTGAATTAAAAACAAGGAATCAATTTTTGTTGGTATAGTTGCAAAATTATAATGGTTTGTACAGGTTGAAGAGATTGACATTTTTGCACCCCACAAATCAGTAGACCAATTTTCTGCAATTTTGGGCAAGGTTGAAATCTGGCCTAGAGTTAGGGCAGCTTTCGAGCATATGGGCTCTCAAATTCCTTAACTTGATAAGATATTCACATACACTTTTGTGTTATTGCATAATATGTATATTTCACAAAGCTTATCATTATACTTTTGTTATTTATAGGTGCTCAGCACGTGAAAGGTATATTACTCTTTGGACCACCAGGTGAGGAACTATTTATTTTGTTTGAAAAAAACTGGAGCTTGTGTATGCTTGTGTTTGATTGCCTGCTGGGCATATATCATATTTCATGCAAAATGTCCAGATTGGTTGTATTTGCGAGTGAAAAAGTTTGATTTGTACATATTTGAATGACAGTTTTAAGTGATATGAAGTCAAATCAAGATGGCATAATTTACCAGGTCCAAGGCCTAACAATATGGTTCTACAATATACCTCTATGCAAAAAGTTATGATTTTCAACCATTATCCGAATGTGTCTTTACCCACCTTCAACTTTCCCTGGGATACCAAATACAAATGCAATGTTTGATTAGACCACTGTACATCCTCAATTAGATTAAGATGTTTGAAAGGATATTAATTCTTTGACATCATTCAGGTACTGGTAAGACTCTGATGGCGAGAACCATTGGAAAGATGTTGAACTCTAGGGAACCTCAGATCATCAACGGTCCCGAGATCCTGAACAAGTTTGTAGGAGAGTCGGAGGCCAACATCAGAAAGCTCTTTGCAGCTGCAGAAGACGAACAGAAGAAAGTGAGATATAATGATGATAATTATAAAAACGGTGCTTATAAAGTGCTTTTCATCGAAGCCTCTAAGCGCTATAACAAACAAAATACAATGACAATCAATTACATTAAAAAAAAAAATATTACAAAAAAAAGGTACAAATTACAATTTATATGAAATATACATCAATGTGAACAGAGTAAGTTAATCATCAAAAGCAAATTTGAATAAATGTGTCTTAAGACAAGTTTTGAATTGGTTGACAGTCTGAAAATTGTTGACATGTAAAGGTAGTTTGTTCCAAATTTTCTTGATATTGTTTTTTTCTTCTTTATAAACATATATAGATAGGGCGTGAGTCCTTTGGCAAGATATTTATATTAATTAAATTCATAAATCAGTAGCCGAGCTAGTTGAGGGGGGGTAATATTGAAATGCTTTGCATGGGGATATGAACGCTAAATCCAGTATCATCATTATTATGAATACAACCTTTAATACTTTGAGCAGATTTCTCATCGTAGAATGAAACCCAATCCATTTTGATTCAGAGGAAGAATCATAGCTACGATCTTTTAACAAAAAATGTCATTGTAGTTGATGTTTATTTATTGTAAGAGAAATGATAGAGATGGTTTTTCTTCACTGACATCCTGTTTTATTCATTTATTATGATTCATTTAATCATCATATTGTGTTCAATTATTAATTCTGAACTCAAAAAAGTACTTTATTATTATATAATTGTCTTCTTTATTGCTTCTATAGATGGGGAATAACAGTGGTCTGCACATAATCATCTTTGATGAAATTGATGCCATATGTAAGCAGAGAGGTTCAATGGTAAGACTTATTTTATTCTTTTATCAGTTATAACCAGCTGTACTTGAAAATGTGTTGAGGTGGGAAGATCATAGCTTTTCCATCCTAATATGTTTCTTAGCAAACTAAGAAGGTGTTTCCAGTGTCTTGTGAAATGTTGTTCTTTCCTTTAAGCACATTCAAAGCCAATATAGTAATATACTCTGGATATGATAAAAAGAAAAATGATGATGTGACATTATTGGTGGGTACAAGTTTGTGTAATTATAGTGAAATCTATCAAACATGAAATAAGCTAGCCCCCAAATTACGAAGAATTATCATGAATTGCCATTTCTTAAAATCATTCATGTCTTTGTTACATGACAGAATACTACGTACGTGATATGCTTGTCTGTTGAGATTTCTGTTCAGTATCTTCTTTCTCCTTCTTTTCAGTCTGGAAGCACTGGTGTACATGATACTGTAGTCAACCAGCTCCTCTCCAAAATCGATGGTGTAGAACAACTCAATAATGTTCTTCTCATTGGTAAGACTCGCTTTCATTGCTCAATGCTTTTCAGGATAAATGTACAGAGACACAGAAGAAAGAATGAGAGTAGTAAAATTGACTTGATGTGAGGATAGGAAGAAGATTAGATTTGCACACAAGTGTTTGAATTATTTCATATTTGTAATTTTACAGTGCCTTAGTGGTATTTATGTATTCAAAACTGAGACTCAATCAGGTTTCTCAACAGGTTCTCAATCAGGTTCGTTAACTTTTCTTAACACATTATGGAGTTAATGTACTTACCCAAACCTCAGGTTCAAACTACTAGGCCCATTCATATTATTAAGTATCTTTTATGTATTATACAATTCACTTATTCAGAACGCACGGTCAAACCATTAAATCCATCATTTTGTTCTCGTTGTTGAAAGCTCAGAAATTGTTCTCTTGCGCACAGGTATGACAAACAGGAAAGATCTGATAGATGATGCCTTACTCAGGCCAGGAAGACTGGAGGTGCAAATGGAGATTGGTGAGTGATAGCATGATTACTAAGGGCAGAATTGAATGGGATTCATTTAAAGACCGTCTGTATAATTTGGATTGAAGGGATTAGACCACCCAGGGTGCTCACTGACAGGTGGCTATCTCATCAACTCAGCTCTCGCTTAACATAAGAAAAAGAGGATCATGGGGACCAATGGTCACCGATTAGGCTTGTTTTCTATATAGAGGGAGCAAGTAGCTACAAGTAGTACAGTGGGGCTTTAAATCACATAACGGTTTCATAATATAATAGGTCAATTTATATAGCACAGCTACTATATGAATATACTGTGCTTATAATACAGGTATCATATTATTACCCCGTCTGTAGCTGTGCTGCCATAATAAGGCGCTAAAGCATTCAAGGAATTTCTTTGAACCAGTAACCCATTTACTTCACCTGGGTGGAGGGTGGCAAATGTGGATTAATGTCTTGCCAAAGAACATTAGTGTCGCGGCGGGACTCGAACTGCTGACCTTGTGATCCACAGTCGGGTGACTTATCCGCTAGACCACGACACCTCTACATGATACCTTGTCAATGTGTTGACTACAGAAATCTAAGTTCCAGTGGCTTTACACCTGAACCATCCAGTTTCTGTTGACAGTGGGTCAACTCCCTAATATTGTATTTGAGGAGGCTGTGGTCAGAAGCACCAAACTACTTCTTAGAAACATGTAGTGATAGTATAGGTAATAACATTCCTGTGTAGTGCATATCACATTATGATATAACGTCTCTATGATGTTCTAAATAGTTTTGAAATGATTACATAGGCTTTTGCTCCAGCAACCATTATTATCAGCATCATGTATTATAGAGAGATTCTCATGTCTTCATGGAAATATCACAGCATTACGCAAAATACTTTTTCCGTTTTCTGATTCCTTGGTCATATCTTTCGTAAGGATGCTCTGGAGACAGTTGCCCTTGCTGGTACAGTGAAACCTGTCTATAAAGACCACACAAGGGAGACAAGAAAATTGGTCTTTATAGGCAGGTGGTCTTTATTAACAGGTGCCTATAGCACATGTTTCAATGATAATCCATTATAAGGGAAACAAAAATTGTGGTCTTTGTAGACAGGCTGTCTCTAAATCAGGTTTGACTGTTCTATCAAAGGATGAAGGGCAGGAGATCAACAACAAATAAATGTTCTCTCTTGGCTCTTGGCTCAGTGATGCCACTGGCATTTATTGGCATCACTCGTCATAGCCAGCAAAAAAAACGATCATGATATGATCAGTCATGTCAGATTCTTACCAGCTACCTGAATGAATAAATGAATGGATTTGTTCTATACTCACTAATGACGATCCATTAAATATTCTTCCATTTACCAGGCTTGCCAGACGAGGCAGGGCGACTCCAAATCGTAGAGATCTATCTTGCCAAGATGAAAGAAAACGGCAAGCTGAGTAAAGATGTGGACGCGCAAGAGCTTGCTACGCTGACCAAGAATTACAGTGGTGCTGAGATTGCAGGGTTGGTGAGGGCGGCCCAGTCCATGGCTATGAACAGTCTCATTACAGTAAGTATGATTGCATAATATTGCGCAATACTATGTATATAACTTTTCAAGGAAAGGCAAACATTGGGGCTGTGTGCTGAAGCCAATGTGGAAAGTACAGTCAAAACTGTCTAAAGCGACCACCCAAGGGAAACACAAAAATGTGGTCTTTGTAGACAAGTGGTCTTTCTATACAGGTGGTCGCTAAAGCAAGTTTGACTGTTCTATGTATATGCTTGTCAAGAAATGGCAAACATTGAGGCTGTGTGCTGAAGCCAGTATGTAAAGTACAGTCAAACCTGTCTTTGGGACCGCCCAAGGGAAAGACAAGATGTGGTCTTTGTAGATGGGTTCCTTTAGTACATGTTTCAATGAGAGCCATATCAAGGGAAACAGAAACTGTGGGCTTTGTAGACAGGTGTTCACTAAAGCAGGTTAGACTGTAGTAGTCAGAAAGCAGTATAACTTGACCTGAAGAAAATTTGCAGGTTAAATCATATTTACAGGAAATGCTCTTAAAAAGGTGTGATCTGTTCCAAATCAGATAAGGTCACATTAACTGATCTATCTAGAAAGGGCATCTATTTACAGGGTCAGTCATTCAAACGGTTCAAAATTCATTTAGTGCTGACAATCATAACAAGAATATTGTTGTGGAAATCAAAACCACGACCTGTGCTTCTATGTTTAAGGAACTTGAATTTGACATCTCAACCAGTTTCTCAGATTTGTTTTGATTTTAAAAAAAAGAGGAAGGGTCAAATTTATCAAATAAGGCCTAATATGCAAGGATTTGAATGTATGTATTTCAAATTGCAATATCTGTTTTTCCTCCAAAATTTATTGATTCAAATTTCCTTTGTAGATATAGATGATAGGCAAGAAGCAAATGATAATTTTGTATCTTTCTCTTATATCTTTTTTTGTTTCTAGGCATCTTCTAAAGTTGAGGTGGATTATGAGAAGGTTGAGAAGATGCAGGTTTCCAGAGAGCACTTCATGCATGCCATGGATACAGACATCAAACCAGTGAGAAACTTTTTTTCATATTCATTTGCGAAATTTCACTCAAATTGTATCATAATTTGAAAGAGGATGTCATTGAAGACACATTTCTGCAAGGATTTTCAAAACGAATGTGTTTGAAGTCGAATATTGATGAGAGAATACAAATTTTGGTTTTCTTTGTACAACAGAAAACCCAAATTATGCATTCTTTTATCAATATTTGTCTTCAAATACACGTTTGGGGGAGAAATCTTTGTAGAAGTGTGTCTAAGATGACATTCTCTATCACATTATGATACAATTTGAGTGAAATTTTCCTTTCATGTTACCCATATCCAACTCTGCTCTATTATCTTCTGCCATTTTTTTCATGTCTTAGTGTTATTCCTCGTATTCATCAAACTATCTTATCAACTCTCTATGGAATGAGGTTATATGGGGCTTGGGCTTCATGAAATCATTCTGGGTTCTGTCTTATAAAGAACTGCAATTGATCCAGATTGATTGAAAGTCTGCCGTTTAATCATAGACTTACAGTTACTTATCTCTTTAGTACAGAGTTGCGATTGATGTCAAGTGGCCGTCAATTTGAATTGCCTCTCATTATAAGGCAGGCCCTGGTGTTCTGTAGCGTTGCCAAATTAATGTATTGTACATTGTCGTCTTGCGATGTGACAAAATTGAATAAGTTTGAATTGGAATTTAAATCATATTCTAAGCCTCTCCAGCATCTGCTCCTGTTTAATACCAAATTTCAAAGTAGATACTAGCACATGACTTTTATGTTCATTATACATGTTGGTTTAATCCATTGGCATTAGGAGTGCAAAATTGTATCTTTGGAAACATTTTTCAATGGAGTGAACATATTCCACATATTATCATCAATATTCACATCATGCAGCAAGAGGATTCGCCCATATTACTTTAGATAAGTAAACATTGCCTGTGCTCTTCTAGCATTTATTCCTTACACTCCTTACACTCCATCTCTCACAGGCTTTTGGTGTAAGCAGTGAGAACTTTGACAAGTTCATCTTGAACGGCATCATAGACTGGGGAGAACCTGTTCAGAGGGTGTTAGCGGATGGAGAGCTGGTGGTCAAGCAGACCAAGGCCAGTGACCGGGTACCACTGGCCAGTATGCTCATGGGAGGTAAGATTGACATCGTTCAGCTTCTAGTTGCTTTCTTAAAGAATAAACCTTTGAAGGTTGGTTGTTTTGTTTTACCTGACTGCTAAGAAAGCATGAGTATGCTTGTAAGTAAGCAACCAGGGAACCGACGGCTTTTAGTCCTCTCAGAATCAAATTGGTTTTAAACCTGAAACCTCTCGGTTATGAGACCACGGAGCCATGATGCCTAACTCGTACTAATAATTAGTTGAAGGTTGGTTTGTTTGTTTGAACCTTTATGTAAGAATATAGTGAGATCTGCTGTAGTTTGCTCATTCGTCAACTTCTGTAAAGAGTACCGGTAGTCATACAGGGAGGCTGCTCAAAAGCCAATCCTCTGAGTTATCGTCAAGTTCTTTTAAGCCTTCAAAAATTTGTTGCAACTGGAGTCCAAATGTTTGATCATCTAGGTATTGAACACTGGAAAGGCTGCATATTTGAAATTTACCTTAAACAGGTTTTCTCTTGGAAAAAAAAAAACCTTTACGAAAGGAAACTCGACTTACAGGCAAACTGCCTATGAAGACAAACTTTTTGGTCTCCTTTAATTTCTTTATTATTATGATTTGACTGTACTTCAGTCAGATATTTCCCATACCGATAGCTGTGTGTTCAGCTTTCGCTCAAATTCTTTATATTTACTGTCAATTTTAGTAGAAAGTTCTTAGGGATCCAGTTTGTCTTTGTAAGATATTGAGTGTATATGTTTTGACCATCTACTTGCTTAAGACCTCAACATTGAGCTTGGTTTATGTTGGACTTGAATAGGACGTAGTGGAAGTGGAAAGACCGCTTTAGCAGCCAAGCTTGCGTTGGAGTCTGGCTTCCCATTCATCAAGATCTGTTCAGCTGAGGACATGGTTGGATTCTCAGAATCAGCTAAATGTCAAGCCATTAAGAAGGTAAGTTAGACTTCTGATTAATAATAATAATAATAATAATAATAATGTATTTATATAGCACATTTTCCATATAACGGAAGAGGTGAGTTTTAAATATTTTTTGAAGGTATTGACAGATTGTTGGTTACGAAAAGATATCCGTAGGTTATTCCACAGTTTGGGAGCAGCACAGTTCCATTTATTGCTGATGTCGTCATCATGCATGAAATGTTTAAACCGCTCATAAACAGTCACTGTTACTCCTTTTTCACCCATCCCATACATTTTTGTAAAAGATCTTTCTTTTTTCCATCAAAGCTATTTTGTTCCCATTTTCCTGAATGTTTCGAATGTGCATTTAATGTGGGTTCAGTTATATTTTTATAAAAGTAAGCTACCAATTGTTATTTTTAAAAGACATGCTAATACTGTAAAAAAACGATGGTGTAAATGAAACCAAATTAAGTAGATTGAATCATTTTAAAAAGATTTTTTAGACAGCTAATTAGAATTAAAGGTAAAAATAGTAGATTTGTGTATGTAATTGAAATTATGTGAAGAACATTTACTAGTTATGTAATGTATGAAAAATGTATTGACTGTGAGCCTGAATAGTAAAGCTAACCGCTCCATTCCCTATGTAATGTGTATCCTAATATTATGCACATTGATATCTTTCTCAGATCTTTGAAGATGCATACAAGTCTCAGGTCAGCTGTGTTGTGGTCGATGACATAGAGAGACTGCTGGGTAAGTTTACGGCAACTCTAGGGTATGGAGCAGGACCGCTCCGCTATACATTTCTTTCTTTGTTACTTTGTATGTTTGAATGCTGTGTAGATCCACAGCTATACCATGTGTCATTCTAGATTTTTTGTACAGGTACAATTAATTGTCTGGTAGACTGGTTCTTAATTTAGTATGTTTGAATGCTGTCTAGATCTACCGCTGTACCATGTGTCATCCTAGATTTTGTGTACAGGTACAATTAATTATCCGATAAACTGGTTCTTAATTTAGTATGTTTGAATGCTGTCTAGATCTACCGCTGTACCATGTGTCATCCTAGATTTTGTGTACAGGTATAATTAATTGTCTGTTAAACTGGTTCTTAATTTAGTATGTTTGAATGCTGTCTAGATCTACCGCTGTACCATGTGTCATCCTAGATTTTGTGTACAGGTATAATTAATTGTCTGTTAAACTGGTTCTTAATTTAGTATGTTTGAATGCTGTCTAGATCTACAGCTGTACCATGTGTCATTCTAGATTTTTTGTACAGGTACAATTAATTATCTGGTAAACTCGTTCTTAATTTAGCATGTTTGAATGCTGTCTAGATCTACAGCTGTACCATGTGTAGATTTTGTGTACAGGTACAATTAATTATCGGTAAACTGGTTCTTAATTTAGTATGTTTGAATGCTGTCTAGATCTACAGCTGTACCATGTGTCATCCTAGATTTTGTGTACAGGTACAATTAATTATCTGGTAAACAATGAAAGAAGGCCAGTTTAGCAGGTGCATACAAAAGAGAACTTCCTGCCCATTCTTTGTCAGTTAATGGAAAAAGGCTACTGTAATCCTTGTTAAGACTTGACTATGGTTTGGTCACTTTGTTTTCTCTTCTATATAACATGATATTCACTGACATTCTGTGTGAGGCACAGGACGTTTGGTATAACAGAAAAGTTTGTCTCTTTATTTTCTCAATAATCATCCATCTCCAAACTGATGTGTGATAATGTTATAGAAATTAAAGCAAAATATAATTTTGATTTGTATAAACAAAAGTTTAATTCCAGGGTTTAGTTATGTTCAATCTAGAGCAGTGTATTAAATTATAATACACAGATCTTACAATTTCAACATTTCCTCCACTTCTGCACTCTTTCATCTATTAATTTTACTTGTATTCTTTTTGCCTGTTTTGCAGATTATGTTCCCATTGGTCCTCGCTTCTCAAATTTAGTACTTCAAGCTCTCCTGGTGCTTCTGAAGAAAGCCCCACCTAAGGTAAAGAAAAATTGTCATTTTGAGAATGTATGTATGAGACTATTAATATAATATTTTTCAGTGTTCATACCTGTATGTTGTCAGAAATATGGTATTCTATGAAAATGATCAGATAACAATTAACTGTTGATTCCCTAGTGTCCATGCCATCATATGCCAAAGGAATTGGACTGAATAATAATAATAATAATATTATTCCGCTTTTATATAGCGCCCAAGAACTCGAGACAACAATGTGCCTAAGCGCTTTACAGATATATTATTACCCCGGTCATCGATTCAGGCTTACCCGCACACAATGTATGCACATTTTCCACTCCCTGGGGAGCATTCCAGCCAGTCGCCATTTTACAAGCGCACACTTACTCATCCAACCACATGAACTTTCGCAACCTACTGGGTACCCATTTAACACCTGGGTGGAGAGTAGCAAGTGCAGGTAAATGTCTTGCCAAAGAATATTAGTGCTGTGTCGGGATTCGAACCCTCGACCTTCACATCTCCAGATTTCAATTAGATATTTTGATATTGATACATCTGTATTTGAAATCTTGCTCACCGTACAGGGCCGCAAACTGCTGATCATTGGAACCACCAGCGCCCATGACGTCCTTGAAGAGATGAAGATGACGGATATCTTCAATACCTACGTCAGAGTAAACAGTCTATCAACAAGTGAACACATTGTCAAAGTACTGGAGGTAAGAAATCGTCTTTCTTAGTTTGCCTCTTCCAGATTTGAATAGTGGGTTTTTGTATAGCGCTCATGTCTGTCAGACTTGACACTTCTGGCATTTCAAGGAATTAATTCCTGCCAAGTACCCATAAATACATCACCTGGGTTAGGTGTGGCAAATCAATGTCTTGCCAAAGGACATCAGTGCCGCTGCGGGCTAGAACCATGGACCTTGTGATAAAACACAGTGACATAACCACTCAACCACAACACCTCTATGTTGTCTTTCTTGCAGCTTGATAAATACTCTAACTGTCAAAGAAAACCATATACAGATATGCAAATTTGTAGCAAAAAGCAGATGTATTTTTTCTTCCAATTCTGTCTCTAGGAAGTGCCTGAGGCATTTTGGAAGGTTATTCCAAATGTTCTTATACTATAGTATAAGAATAGTACGTTTATAACTTGCGTAATGGAAAAGGGAATATGTAAAAATGTGACATAATTGAAAGAATCACTGTAAAGAAATCTTGTAATTATTTAGAAAACATACAAGGCCCTGTCACATCAGGTTATAATGTCAATGACATCACAATAGTAATAGTCAATATTTGTGTGGAGAACTCTGAATTCTGGATCCAGCACTACACAATTAGAATATCAACACGATCCTGTTCTGATTTGTTTCTGTTGCTATTTCAGGAGCTGAAAATCTTTACCCCCGAGGAGAGGGAGCGAATCAGGACCAAGACCCAGGGCAAGTCCCTCCTGATCGGAATCAAGAAGCTCCTGGTCCTGTTGGAGATGGTGAGACAGACAGAGCCGTCTTACAGAATACCCAAGTTCCTGTCACTGATGGAGGAGGAAGGAGGGTAGGTAGCAATCGAGTGGTCAGTGAAACAAAGACGTAACTCCATTTTGGCTATTTTGAGAAATATTGGTTTATGTGTCACTGAGCAATTGGGTCTTAAGGAGTTAAGTCTATGTTTCATTAGACATTGCCTTCAATGGGGTGTTGGGTGGAGTTAAGTCTTTGTGTTTCCTGGAAAGCCCACATTTTTCTGAACATTTTGATATCAAATACTCATTTTGGCAAAATATGGAGTTACGTCTTTGTGTCACTGAACCCTCGTAATGATATTTTGAGATAATTCAATGTTTATCGATATTTCTTTTGGTTAATAGAGTATTATACCTCGGCCACACCACCAAACTTATTCCACACTAACTCCAAACAAATACAGAAAAACTTTCATTGGTTGGGGTGATCATAACATGTAATTTAGGCTTCGACCAACCTTAGAAGTTAGTAGGCAAGCTTTCGTCCACTCCTGTGGACTTTCGCAAGCCAAATGATTCTTCATCAAGTTTCTTGCTGTCTGCTGCCTTGAGATCACTGAAGCTTAAGATTGGTAGAAGCCTTAACCCATTAATTACTGAATTGATTTGTTTCCATAGGCTTAATACAGGAACCATTCGGTTCCCGTAAGCAACGGGTTAATTAGGTGTCAACTTCAAACTGTCTAAATCTTGAACATGAGGGGGTAATGTAATTCTTTGTAATTCTGTCTTGTCTTGTCGGTGTGTCTTATGTATTATGGGGGAATCCTGCCATTCAGAACATTATTCAAGACTCATTATAACAGTGTAATAGTGGTAGTCCCAGTTCTCTGTATTGTAATGTTTCGGAGGCCTTTGTAAAACAAGGTAATTTCATTAGTCCCAAGAACTTTGTTAAACATGTTTCTACTGTATTTTACTTGACATAACTATGCCTTGAATACCACCAGGAGTAGTAATCAGACTTTCAAAATCTGTCACACATAATCATATAATCTCATGCGGTTTTATGAATACCTCCCAAGAGAAAAAAGATATTCTATTTGAGTTAAATTTGTAATACCGGTAGTCAGACTAGTAAAGTATATTAATTAGGGAAAGAATATTTTCCTAATTGTCATGTTCATTGTTCCTCCTTTTCTGTCTGTTTTCATTTGGTGCTCAGGTTGGAATTGTCATAAAGAATCATTCCTGTAGAAAATTCTTTCATGTCAACATTTGCAGTCAAGAAAGCTAGAAAGAAAGAAAGAAAGACAGACTTCCAGAGAGGGAACAAGCAGGAGGTATGGTGTCTTAGAAATATCAAAGGAGACGTCATATGGACAGCAGAAAACCAACGTAGGAGTAGTGTATTACCGAGTAGGGCTGCTAGATAGGAGCTGTTTGTGTATTATTAGAAAAGAGCTGTTTACTCCTAGGTCTACGAGCAATTTAATGTTCAAGAGAATACAGAAATGTCCATTTATTAGATTTTGAGATACATCACATGTGAAAAGGATAAACCTGTATTATTAGTGTTTAATAATCTCAAAAATTATTCATGTACTTGGAACATTTTACTTATTAGACTGATTTTTTGATGCGAGCAGGAAGGTGTTACTATTTATCAGTAACTTTATTTCAAATTGTACAAAATTAGGCATATATCACTGATAATTGTCAATTTTAAGCTGAACTGTTTCATATGTATCAGTCTTTCTTTCATCCATTCAGTCTTCTTGCACCTGTTACAGGTAATTCCAGTCTATTGTTAGATGAAATTGTTTGGAAGTAAAAATGCTTGTGCGAATGAAATCAAATGAGAAAAACATCTTGCCTCTTGTATGCTATTACAGATATAGAAATTGAAATGAAATACTAAAGATTTACCCACTTATTTGTGTACTTCATAGCAAATTTACTGTGAGTTTGCTTTCATGTTTATGATGGACAGAGATGGTGATACGTATGATGTGTTTTTAACCCAGATTCACATTACCGGTGAGAAAGTTCACTTTGATACCTGAATTGGTCATTTCAATCAAAGTAAACATCATGCTTATTGCAAGCAAAACGATCCTCAGCATTGCACCATGCGACATCTACAAGGGGATTCCCCCAAAATACTTACTTGACATATCAAGTCTTACAAGAGTCCCCATTCGTTTCTAGTTCAAATGAAACGTAGAAGCAGGAAATGCATGTGCTGAAATGAGTTTAATTACTCAATGTTTGTAAGAAATGTTCCTTTACAATGAATGTGTTTCTTGAAACCTAATATATCTTTGTAGTTCGTAAGGTAGAAAAGGTATCCCTCAGACATAACATTAGATTTATGATTTTCATATTTATATCACATAACAGGCGTCGAGATCCTGTTTTTGTACAAATTATATTCAAGCAAATATCAACCTCACTAATATACACATGAACATCTATGCTATCTATTTATACTTACATTTATACAGTAGTAGATGGAAAGAAAGTATGGGTCTGCAAATGTATGTAGAGGTTTATGATTCTACATTGTTCTTTGTATGATAACATATAATGTATACTTACAATAGGGAATCTAGAAAACATTCCAGAAAGCTAAAATCAGTATGAAGCTGTGTAGCATGTGATATGTAAATTAGTATTTGACGTTACAGATAGAGAGATCCTATGAAAGTTTAGTGCAGTTTAGTGCAGATTTCTGATATTGATAATCATCCACGAAATAGTTAATTTTCTCCATATATAAGAGAAAAATTATATTATAACAAAAGTAATAAAGTATGTCAGAGATCTTAGAGATACCTGAAGTGGAAATATTTTGTGCTGATAAAAATCATTCAAGAGTTAAAAACATACTTGCTTCTTAAATTTTGATTCTACCATACTTTGTTTATTTAACAGTCTTGCTTGAATGTAATCTATATGTCAGAATGCAAGTGTTAGATTTCTAGAAATATCTGAAGGCTACATAACTTCCTCCAAAAGTGATTCATTGTGCTTACAGTATGTGTGCATGGTTATAAATTATGAACAAGTTATCAAAGAAAATGAATATGTATTTGATTTGAACAATACCATGCATGTGCATGTTATCTTTCCATTGTATAAAGTAGATATGCTTGGCATTATGTTTATAACAAGGAGTGAAACATTCCAAAAGATTTAATTTAGTATACTAAGAGTATGAAATGTTTGTTTTCTATTTTGTCCCTTTTGTTGAATCTTATAGACTTACTTTGTTTTCTACGGTAAGTTTTCCTCTGACTATAAGTTCAATATTTTGTAAAAAAGTAGTATCAGTTGTTATGTAATGCTATTTGTGATTTTTTTTTCTGCCCTATTCATCCCATCTGTATTATAACATTACATTTTTCAAATTCAAATTATGGGCCGTATGTTTAGACTTATATTATTTGGCGAGTGAGCAATCTCTCTATTAAACAGTTTTGACATTGAAAAACACAATTGATTAGCATTTCACAGTTTTTGATGGAGTTATATGATCTTAATCATTTCGATACAAACATACAGCTATTTATTATGATTGCAATGAAGAAATTACCTATGTATTAATGCCATGATTTCCTCTCTTTACCTCATTTTAACCTGTAAAGCAAAAACATGTCTAGGTTATACTGCATTGCATGATAAATTCTTACTTGAATACCAAACGGCTACTGGTTTGTATGATAATACTAATTGAATGTAAGTTCGTCAATTTTTTCTTATTCTGTTGGCTAGGAATATTATTAGAAAATGAAAACTTAGTGAATATGGCTAAATTGGGAAACATTCTGTAAAATGATGTCAATACTTTCATGCTGCGAAATGACAGAATAACTAAATTGAGTTTTTGTGATTCACAAAAGTTTCTTATCAAGACAACATCTGTAAGTCACATTGAGCAAAAGTTCTATGTCATGGAAATTTATAGTTTTATTTGATCAAAATGTATTTTTTGTATTTGGCTTCCAATCTTTCACTTTATAAGTATTCATGATTGTGCAGATATCAAGCAGCTTAATGCACATTCTGAAATAATACTCACAATTAGATTAATGCAAAATACATTTTTTAAAGATTGCAACATCACCAAATATCCATCTTTTTATTTCCAGAGGCATTTTCCCAAATCATTCATGAGTATATTTGTGTATGAGTGTGTTCTTCAGCTTTTATTCACACAAATTTGTTTGGAATATACTTCCTTCTTAAATTGGTAGGATGCACAGTATAAGAATTCCTATATTTATTCATTGTGGGTTTGTTTTGTAAATGTTTGGGAAACAAAATGTCCTGATGGAAGCCATTATCTCTGTACCTATCCTATTAATACTAGAAATGTACTTGTACATCTAAATAAGGAAGAAAATTGTTACTTCATGGTGTATAAACATTCAAGACACCATTAATTTCTATCATTGATGTCATCTCGCATATATACTCTGTCTGTAGTGTTGCAATTGAGCTACTTACCACATACAATTTTCCTTTTCTACCAAGTGCAATATATTGCTCAATATGTCTATCGTAGAGAGGAGATTAAATGTGTGTCCGAAACAAATCTCAACCATCTGAAGTTCCTGTTTATTTTATTTCACTTCTTTAAAGACCTATGCCGTTGTAAAAACACAATCAACACCTCTTATCTTACAAAAAAACCTTTAAAAAAATCACTCATTTGCAGATATCATTTTTTTTTTTAATGAAAAATGAAAACTATCACGATAAGAAATGCATCTTCATGATACTATTTTATTACTCTGATATGAAATTCTCAGTTTTTATGTCAGGAAGAAACTTGGCTGAAATTCTAAATTTTGAATCCTCGTAGTATTCTACATACTCTGACCCATTGATGAAGAAATTGTAACAAACAAGCCACACTGAAGGGAAACTAATTACTTTGCCTTATAAATCTATTCATATAATAGTGTTGAATGAAGCGTAACATGTTCATGAAGAACATTACAATGACGGGTATTACATAATCCAGGATTTCAAAGGGTTGATCAATAGTGATTGAAATCGCCCTTGAGTTGCATTCTTGAAGTCTTTGTGATTGTTTTTCTTATACTCCACAGCTTCACAACACTAACCTCCACGAGATGAAGACTATTGTCCATGTGCCTTCCAAACAAAACTCTTACGACTTCACATTTCCAAATATGTATTTGCGAGTCTTCTAGCAGAGAAATGTATGATTAAAGAATTTATGTAAAGTTGATACCTTCTTTAATTCAGATAGCGATTGGAAATTTAAGTATCCCTGAGAGAACTTAAGTGCATTGCTACACAGTTTCATTCGCACATATCTTCATAATTGAAAAAACAGCATTCAAACTCACAGTTCAAGTAATTTTCTGAGCCATGTTAATATATGGGGGCATGCTTAACACCATCATCAACATCATTTATTAAAGTCAGAATTCTCTCTTACGTGGGCCCAAATAGTACTGACTTTTATGCGCCATGACACTCCCTCCACTTCTTCTTGTCTCAAGCATATCCTCCTCATTTAGACCATCCTGCCTGCTTTCTTTTTTCACCATATCTTTCAATGAAATAAAACTAAATGTGTTGATGAAAAAACTTTTAGTCTATTCTGGTACCATAGTTAAATTTATACCAAGAATTACCAAAACTTAGATTAATGGGAAGAAATATTATTTTGTCCAATATATGCTAGAATTTCATCTTGGTAAAATGAAAAATTGGATGATCATATACCTTGTTCGAAAATGATGTCATGACCTGTATTTAAAAAAAACATATCGATAATATTTATTGAAAGGGAATATTTATGTACCAGTATTTAGAATACCCCGGTAGTTTTTTTTTTAAAGTGTACATTTAATAATTTAATAGTATCATGAGTAGTATCATGACCTTAACATATGCAGACATCCAAAAATGTAACACAAGAGAATTCCTTTTTTTTTGCATTATATATTACAGTTATGAAAAAAAAAAAATTACTCATCGTTCATATAACATTTGTACAGCGCATCCACACCCAACACCTCCCACCACTTTTTAGCGGCGCCACCAAGTTAGCCTGTAGGCGTCGGGGGCCAACGCACGAAAAAATGTTAACAGGTGCGCTACTGTGCAACTGGTACATTGGTATAATCCGCCACCAACTCCGCGATGCGATACACACCAAATGTACGCTGTGAGCAGAAACAAGACATGTAAGCGCGTCTTTCGAAAGAACGTGTACCTGGACGAAATTCGTGTTCAATTTGACGGTTTCACCGTACGAAATACCTACAGACCATTTGATTGGTAAGTTGTACTCCTTAATTTCCTTTTTGATGTTGTCGTAATGCTAGGATTAATTTGTAGTATGATATTTAAAAAACATAAATCATCTGACATCGAGATGAATCGCAGCCCCGGTGACGCATTTCACTGTTGACTGTTGCCGTAGTATCAAGTCCCACGGATTCAAGTCGGTGTCTTTGCTTTTCAATCATGTATTTAAAACTAGTGGTCGGAATATGATATACCAACATGAAGAAAACGTAAAACTGATTATATGAATTAATAATTTGTTATTCATTTAGCTTGACGAGCAACATACATTTTCTTATCAGTTGAATTGAATCTGATTGAAGTTTTTATTCGTTTATTTCAATTTAGGGAATGAAAAATCATGCACAATTTAATTTAAAGAAAATAATATAATTGTATTACTTTTCAGTTAGTGTTTGTATGACTTCATATGGTTAATCATAGTATGTGTCACAAATCAGTCACAATTAGGGTATCATGTAGTTAGAAAATAAGATTAGTGCATTTGGATTGTATTTTTTACCATGCCCATGGCCAGGCGCGGATCCAGGATTTCTTAGGGGAGGGGGCCCAACTTTTTTTTTTTTTTTTTGAAAATTTGAAAATCGCGCCGGCCGAAAAGTCGCTCAGTGGGGGGGGGGGGGGGGGGGGGGGGGGGGGTAAGCGGACACTTTTTTTTTTTTTTTTTTGGAGTCCAAAAAAAAATCGCAACGACTCAGCCAGCCGAAAAGTCGCTCAGTGGGGGGGGGGGGGGGGGGGGGGGGGGGGGGGGGGGGGGGGGGGGGTAGTGAGCATATTGTTTTTTTTTTGGTCCTCGAAAATTTTAAAATTTGCACCCCCCCCCCCTTGAGCGTCAGGGGGGGGGGGGGGGCCCAACCCCCCCAAAAAGGTAAAAATCGCGTGATTTTACATGATTTTTTTCTCAAGGGGGGGATCCGCCACTACCCATGGCCATTACTAATACTTTGATTTATTTCTTGATAATGATGACTTTAAAGTGCAGTGAGATTCCTATCTATTTCAATGGTAGCGTACAGTTTTATTCGGTGAACTATAGTGTTTGTAAAATCATCTCCGCCAAAGAGTTGTATTTAACAGTCTTTATAATTTCTGAAATTGAACTAAACTTATCTTTAATTTCACACAAATTAGACAATTCCTTTTGTTTTTTCAAGTCATTAAAGCAATAACAAAAAAGAATAATGATGTAATAAAAAGATAACCGGTATAACTTATGTAATGATAAAAAAACATGAAAGATAGTTAATACAAAGGAGCAGATTAACTCAGAAAACTTTCAAAAGACATGTGGAACATTTGTAAGAATATTAAATCCCCCCCCCCCAAAAAAAAAAAATTGTTTTGTACATACATGTACATAGGGCATGTATTTCCAATGAAAAAACAAAAATCATGTTTGTACTTTATCCTGATTCCTGAAGATGAAGTCTAATCGCTCTCTAATAAGTTGAAGAATTATAACAGGGCCAAGAGACTTCTGAATTTACCTGTGTTTCTGAAAAACCACACTTACTTCGATGTATAAATTAAATCTAGATTATTGGTTGGTAATAATACTAACTAGCAGGACCCGTGGAAAATCCACGGGATTCTAGGGGGAGGGGAAGGGGGGGGGCGGTAAATAGAAAGAGGCCTATGTGCTATCGAAAATAAAATGTGATTATATTTCTATAGGGTCTAGACGATTTTTATAATATACGCTGTTTGACCATGAATGGCGCACCATAATACCCGTTTTAATGCATTGATTTGATGAAGGAACTGTATCATAGTAAAAGTATTCTATCCAGCATGGCTATGTTTTTAAACGACCATCTGAATTTTCTTGTGAAAACTTTACTTTGAAAAATGATTATCGAAATTCAGCATAAAACTATACATGGGCAGAATAATCACAATCTAAGGTCAGGTTTCATACCTCTATAGTCACGAAACTATATTGATATAGGGGCAATAACAGCAATTTCAAAGTGTTGTCGAGTCTCAGCTCACACACAGTCACAGTTCCGACAGTGCTCGGCAGCAGTGGCGCACTGCACTGTCCGTGCGTGGACTCGAGCCCCACGGCAGCTAGCTTGCAACTGGACTGTCAATTACGATGAATTTCTTGTGAAAACTTTACTTTGAAGAATGATTCTCAAAATTCAGTAAACATGAACAGGATAATACCAAAGTAACCCTGCTTGCATACCTCTATTCACGTAAACTATATACAAATCACAGCAATCATCATAGAATCAGAGTCGAAGCGACTGAGCTGTGCGTGTGACGGTGAGCGTAGAATCATCGCACACATTATACACGTACGTTCGTACACGAAGCAGGTCCGCCTGGCCTACAAAGCATATCCTATAGAAAGACGCATAACAACAGGTAAGCCCAACCCGTGAGAGCGTGCATTTTCTACATGCCATCACCCGGGTAATTCATCTGTTAATGTGTATTTCTCTTACATGCTACAAAGCATCTATAGCAAGATATCTAAACTCGGGGTAAGCCACACCCGTTACTACGTGATGTGCTACATCCATTGACAGAAGTAGATTCTCGTCCGCTGTGTGTCTCTTTGTTGATTGCACAGAGGGCGGATGCACGCCTTACCGACTCGCTCTCGCGGGTTCGTCACCTCCTGGCAATCCGCGACGCCCGCCGTGCTTTCATCCACCCGTCCTCCCCGGAACCTCGAATGCCACGTTTAACGGCATAGACGTCAATCGCGGGGTCGACGTGGCATGCAGGTTACGGGAGACATGCCTCGTGTAATTGTGTCGCCGTTCCCGCGCCACGGCGGAGGCGGACGCGGTCGGGGAAAGGCGTTTTTGAGGAACCGTTTTGCCCCGTTTTGGACCCCCGCGGCGATTTTGCGTATTAATAATATAGATGGTGGCTTCTAGTATACAGTATTAGCACTCATGTCTATCACACCATGACTCTGCTCAGCATTTTATTACCCCGGCAATTAAAGCCAAGCTGCCAAATATTTAGTACTATCAGGCCTATATCGGGTGTCCATGTAAATGGAAACCTGGGTGGAGAGTGGCAAATGTGGAATGATGTCTTGCCAACGGAAACTAGTGCTGGACTGGGATTCGATTGAGAGTCATGTGAATGAACCACTGTACCGCGACACCCACAATCAGTGACACAACCATGTTTGTGTACATTGTATACCGGTACACATTGTAAGCAGGGGCATTCCCTAATTATTATTATATTTTTTTATTTTTTTTGGGGGGGAGGGGTATTTGTTTTTTTTTTAAATTATAAAAACAATTATTTCCATTTTTGTTTTAAGTTCATGCATCATTAAAAAAAATAGATTTAAAGCATGTTTCTTGCTGATCAGAAAGTATGGGAAAAAACTTTGTCAATTTGTATGTTTGCTACAAAGTGGAATAAACTAGTAAAGTGAACTGAAGAAATAAAAACAGATAAATATCACATATTCTAAATGTGCAGTAGACTTAAAATAAAGCAACCTACATGTATGGCTGACAATGTTTTGTTTGACTTGGAATAAAACTGAACTAAACTGTAAATAGAAAAAATTTAACAGTACAATACTTCAAGTGGGCTTTTCACCATTTGTTTCACCTTATTCACCACAACATTGTATTCTGTTGCATCATGCACCAGCAGTGACACTTCTGAAGGCCACATTGCAGCACCATGGTGGGAATCTAATTTATTTTGAATCGAAGCATTCACCGTATTCACCATTTGTATTGTCTAGTACCTGTGATTTATTCTTGGAACGGGAATGCTCTCTGAGCAATAGAGTGGAACAATATACTTGTAGAAGAGTATATGGGCAGAGAATTGACATGTTGCTCAGGGAAAAATATGAAAGAAAGAGAGATTGAACAAGTTAGGGATTGATGGTGATGATGATGGTGGTGATGATGGTAGTTATCATCATCATAATCATTATTATTATCATTATTTTCTTTATCATCATTATTATCATCATCAGTAGTAGTAGTGGTAGTGGTAGAGTGGTGTTGCATATATAAAATTATTATTATAACCATTATCATCAGCAGCAGCAGAAAGAAAGAGAGATTCAAGTCTATTCAACAACTTTGCTAAAAGCAAAACACACACACACACACATAAGGTTGGTCTTTTTTTTCAACCTTGATTAAAAAGAGGATTTCAATCATTGATATCACCAACTATGACAATAACAAAAGATAACCAAAACTTACATTTTGAAACCAAATACAATTGTACAATGTGGATAGATAGATAGATAGAAGCATCCAGAATCTACTGAAATGCAAGCAAGACAAGGCACGTATACAGTGTACTGTGAACTGCTTTATTGACTTTGCCTGAGTCTTTCAAGATCTGGACCCTGTCTTATAAAGAGTTCCGACTGATCCAAATCAATCGCAAGTCCACTAATCAAATCTCCTATCTCTCATGTACATATTTACTATTGATATCAATTGCGAATAAGTTGTGATCGAAATCAACTTTTTTATTAGACGGGGCCCAGGTCTGACCAAGATTGCAGAAGAAGTCGATAGATAATTCTGTTAATGAATTCTAATCCAGGCCCCCTAGTTCAGTAATCTAAAGAATATATATCCGTGTGAGATATGGACTTCTACCTACATGTATAGAGTCCACTGAAACGCATTCACTACATGCATGTACCTACAGTGTATTGTGAATAGCTGACTTTGCCTGAGCCTACCCAGATTGAAGAAGAAGTAGATAATCTGGTTAATGAATTGTAATCTAGGCTCCACTGGTTCAGTAATCTAAAGAACATAGATCAGTGTAAGATATTGATTTCTTTCCTAGACCTGCTTATGCCCACGTACTGATTCCAATGTTTACTCAGTCAAACATCATGCACCATCAAACTGTACCCCTGTTTGTATAAAGAGAATTACAATGCTGGACTGGTAATCATATTTGTAAATCAACTGCTGAAGGCATGCTTGCATGAACAGATTGTGATTTTTCTCTGTGCCATTGAACTTCGGATAGTAGAGGCTTTGTTTGTATTGGTTTTATTTCTGTGTTCAAAAATATAGAAATTCACACTCAAATTCCAAAAATTTGAACAATAACAAATACATGAATACAATTTTTACAAAAGTTATTAAATAGAAAATCATGTATCGGTACAAATTTACTAGTTGATGCCGGTGTGTTTGTGTGTGTACGAAGTGCAAGTGTGTTGGTAATTTCAATACAAATGAAAATACAATAAGACCCATCTTGGTCACAGTTACAATAATTGCTTGAGAGCAACAGAGCAGAGCCCGGCCAACCGAGTAAAGGGTGTAATTTTGATACACAAAATAGAGGAGCTTGGAAGAAACATTCATGTGTGCTAGTAATATAGTTGACAGTTACAAAAATGTTACACTGGTAGGTTATAATACATGTGGCATTAAACGCAACAAGACATAACTAAAATGATTATAGTTTCCAAGGTTTAAGAATCTTGCAATACGCGTTAGTAGTGGTTTGTATTTTCTTTCCTTTTTAAGTTATGCTTTCAAACCAATATTGCAACACTTTGTTACGATATGTACTGAATATTTTTTTATACATTTGAAGCTCTACGATTGATGAAATTCTAATGGTGTTTATATTCAGGTACAAATGGATATCATAAATCGAACTTCTTTTCATTGTTGTTAAGTTTGGCACACACACACAAACCCCCACACACACATATTTATTTTCACTAGATTAAACTGCATGCAAAATATACAAGTTTTTGTTTCAGAAAGAAGACCTCCATGTTAGTTTTAATGTATACATGCAAATAGCATGCAATTCCATCTTAGGCACAGCAAGTTTCTAAGAATTAGTACAATAAACAAACTCAATTTTGAAAAACAGGAATGCAATAAAAATAAACAGATCTTTAATTTGAGTGATATTGTTCTCCTTTTAATACGTAACAAAAAAATAAAATAAAATCATATTAAAGGGGAAATGAACTTTTCACATTAAACCATCGATCTTAATTTTTAGAATATCAAATAAATTATATTGAAAGAAGCAATCTTGTTCATTTAGAGGTAATTCAATCTATTTTGGGAGAAGAGAAGAATTATTTGAAATGTGAAAAGGTTACCATGGAGCTACCAATGAAAAGTATGATGTAAGCCATTTCCATGGCAAAAGACCATTGTGCGGCAGAAGTGTTTGGAATGCTGTGAAATAATCAAATGTAGTCCCACCCAGGGATGCCAACCTTTCAGAGCACAAATCCGTAATCATAAGGCTAAAAATCCGTAATTTGGAGACAAAATCCGTAATTTTCTGCGCGACGCAAATTTTTCTGCACGCTGGCAAGCGCAGCTCCCGCAGGCAAGCGCGATAGCACAACAAGTTAAATAAAAGTAACATACCTGTTCATTAGTTGGTGTTACACGATGCATTTCCATTTCTTACTGTATTCTTCTTTAAAAGTCTGTAACTTCTTGCCACGCTTCTTAGTTGTGGAAGACATGATGATTGATATCTAAATCCAACCAACATGAGTTCAGATTGTCGACGAAAATCGACGAACGCTGTGACAGCCTGTGAGAAATCCGACGAGTGTACACGGCGCTAGCGTAGCGAGGCCTGGCGCTGGGCGGGCGGTAGCGGCGCGGCCAAGAGAGGTATTTCACCTGGCCCCCGCTTGCGAAGCACATGTTGTATGCACATGTATGCACTGAAAGGGGTGTGCTAGATAACAAATTGTCCAATCGGAAGCCCTGTGGGATTTCTATGCATGGATTCAAGGATGGCTGCGCTGCAATAGTCAAAAGTACGTGCTAAACCTTAAACGTGCTAAACCTTAAAGTGCTAATTTTGAAAATCGGCAAAATCGGCAAAATCCGGAATTTATGGTATGAAAATCGTACCGCCCGTAATCGGCCGATTTCCCGTAGAAATTATGGGAAATCCGTACTAGTTGGCATCTCTGCCCACCTCGCTCTCTATATACTCCCACCCCCCCCCCCCTCTCTCTCTCTCTCTCTATTACATGAAGTATTTGAGTTTAGAGCTTGCATTGGTTAGATGTTTCATCCTACCTTGTACATGTAAATCAAACCAGTCGTAATACTAGGCTCATGTACATGTGTACCTGTCAGAATGTCTCTTATAATTGGTAACTAATCGTTGCATGTACTTTGCAAAGACATATTCCTTCTTTTCTAACTTTGCAAGAACAATTGTACAGATTTGTAAACCAATACAAAAAAGGGCAAGCAATTTGCTGCCTTTTTAGTAATTTACTCTCTGCTGCTGTGAAAGTGTAAACCGTACAGTTTGACAATTTGATATCGACCCCCTACCCCTACACCTATACCTATACCTGGGGTATTACGAGACGAAGATAGTAGAATTATGACAATCTCCCCAACCTTAATTTATATTTTTTAGCGAAAAAGTAGTGCATATCTTGCATTGAAAGTTTTTAAGCAGGGCCCCACACTAACATTTTTCCTGGGGTCCAGAGTAACTTTTTAGGGTATCACTATCAGGCACCTATAAAACAATTACTGAATTTGGGATATGGAGTGGAACAGTGCCCAGGGTCCATGTGTATTGGACCATTGTCCGTACCAAGTCCCTTTTTAAAAGTCTTTAGTAGTCTACTCTTGCAGTCTTACCAAATTGGCTTCATGCTTAACTAACAAATGATGAGTTAAAATCTGAAATAAAAATGTGTTGTCATTTTGTCTTGTATTGTCCACAAGTGGCAGTCCTGTAAGGGTTATTAGGGACTTATAGATTTGCATGTCAACATAGTGGACTGCTTCGTGTGACGTCCTTTTAAGGCACTATGTCGACGTGCAAATCTAAAAGTCCCTGATTAAGGAATGAAGAATGAATGTGACTACCAGGGTATGTAAAGAAATGTGCTGTAGATATTCTCTTTTATAACATTAACTTACTGAGTTCAAAAGTGCATGTACCTTTATGTCCTTATCTTCTCTGGCAGCAAACAATCCAATATTTACCAACTCTATCAGATCTGAAGATTGCACTAGCAGGTCTGTATTTACTGCATGAGTGCAAAGTACATTCGACTGTACATACTGCTGTCTGTAAATGCCAATCAAACCATTAAGCTTGAAATGAAATGACTACTGATATCCAGAGAAAAGCAATAAAGTTATTATATATTTGTAATTGATGATTATTACTGATCTTTTTTTATATATTTTTTTACAAAGGTTCAGTATACATATTGTACACTATACACATTTACCGGTATCTCCCTCCCACCATCCCAATATTTGGATTACGAGTACGCCAGATTTTAAAGCTTTGATCCGCACTTTTTTCTAGATTACATTTATTCCTCTACTGCCTCGACACTGTTCCGCCCATGAAATATCAACTTGCATAGTCTGATCCTGCACTCAGGCTACATACATTGTACATGTACATTTAATAGGCGTGCTTGATGTAATTTTGTGAATTTCATTTGATAATTTTTTTATTTTTCTTACAAGAAGCAATGCATAATTGTATTCGATACCACCTTAGTTTAATATTAAGGTAGTGGTGCTTACAGATATACCCAGAAATGTTAATTCACCGATAAATGTTTAATAACCAATAGACCATTTAGCACATGGGCAATTCCACGGTAACGGAAGGACACTCGGACAAGATTTTTGAACTTCAGGTTCATACTAAAAGAACTGTTTTATTAGTATAAGATGTGAAACAGTACAGATATAATACCTATATAAGTGCCTTTAATTCTCCCAAAAAAAATTGTCATTATAATTAAGTAGTTTAAGAATGTGCATATTAATTATCTCGGTAACGGAAGGACATAAAAATGGACGTGGTTTTTCCAGTTACCGGTAATTAGTGTTTATCCAAACTTTGTGAAGTTGATGAAGCTTTCTACTTGACTGAAACACATTTTGTTCCCCATAGTTTAATACATACTAATAAAACATTTCTTTTAGTATGAACCTGAAGTTCAAAAATCTTGTCTGAGTGTCCTTCCGTTACCGTGGAATTGCCCACATGGGTCAAATGACCCCAAATATCCACAGATCTTTTACTCATAGAGAATTAAGTCCCACTTTGTGTATTATAGAATAATCAATGCCAAAGTCATGTATGTGCTTCATGAAAAGCTTTTGTTTGTCCTCTTGTATCATAGAATGTACTGTAGGTGCACACATGAATAATGATTACACAACATGAGCACGTATTTATCTCGGTGGGTTTTACAATTTTATCACAAATTTTGCCCATGTGCAGATAGTATTTACGAAATGGCTCATTATGTTTTTGCATTCTGGTCTTATCTTTATCTGCCTCTTCATTTTCTTAAAGTTTCCTTAGTGCCATTTTCCCCCTTTTCTCCCCATTTTGTTAAGGGGGCTAAGGAGGGGGGAGGGGCAGGGGGAGGGAGGCAGCTACACATACCGGTACGTGCATGTAGACTGTGTACCTAGTGCATACACAGCCTCATTCTTCCACCCGACAAGATGTTGAAACAGGGCTATTCAATACACCCATTCAATCTCTACCTTTGCCCCCACTGTTCAGACTGATAAGCTGATATCGTCCATTTGGAGGTTGATGAAGATAATATCTTTCTCTTCTAGTGGTGGACCCAAATAGTTTCCAGAAGAGATAACATTCAGATCAAAGAATTTCCTTGCTTGCATAAGGTGTGTAAGGTTAAAACACTACAGTAATACGCTGTAATCATATAGTGTATAGGAAGCACCCCTAATTGATTGTGAAGCCAGGTGTGAAAAGGTAACAATGTAATTGTAATTTAGTGACAGTTAGATTTACATTTATTGCATATTTTTACATTACGATACAAAAAGTTTATTGAGATCTTGATAACATAAAGTGGACAAGGATTATTTGTAAGGTTAAGAGGAGTTAAGGAACTTCAGGTGCACTTTTGCATGTAAGTTCAGTGTTTTAAGCTGTAGTGACTAGGTTGTAGTGAGAAAAAAGATTCATTGCTTTGTCTTGTTCTTCAACTTTCTTAGCTCTATTAATCACTGATTAATGAGTGTGGTTTCACTTATGTTTTATTGTGTGATTTAGAAAACACTTACATGATAATAAAGCACTCCTACTTGTCATTGTGTAAAATAACCACATGCATAAAACTGTCTACAGTTACTTCCACAGCTTCAATGATAAATGGAGCGGGGAAAATTGTTAAAGTGTTTTTTTGTTTAATTTCTTTTATGAACATCATCAAAACTATAAAATATTCATCTCCAATATTATTTGATGAAATCATGGTTTATCACATTTACCTCAAAAACATTTATTTTGTTATTATAGTGTGGTTGATATTACCAGTACTAAAGCCTCTACAACAGCATGGGTGATAGAACCTTAATTCCATCCATCATTACCTACTAGCCTTTGACTGTATATTGTATACTTTGTTGACTGATTGAGCAAGTGATTTATGAAATGGGCAATGCACCAAACGGTAATTCAGTTTAGCTGTGCCTTGCTAGGGGTTAAGCACCTTCAAATGACTACCAATTTTCAAAGCCAAAATGTAATTTCAATTGTTGATTAATGTTGATTAGTGGATTAATGGACCACTTATGGAACCTGCACTCACAGTTTAGACAAACCAATGCATGCAATATCTGTGGCTTCCACAATGCCAGTAGAATTTGATTGTGGAGTCGTGCAAGAAAACACTGTAAAGGCTCTTTCTCACCGGATCTGCGTAGAGTTGCGTACTCTGACTATGCCGATATTAGGCTGCGTATTCATGAAAAAATGTTGCTTCGGCGTAGTCCCTGCATAGGTTATGCGTAGGCTGGCGTACGATGGCATATGGTTACGTACCCTGTGCATAGGCACTGCGTACCTACGGCATATGCAATTGGCGTACCTTCACGTACGAACGTACGATTGCGCATAACAAGCATAGGGTTGGGTATGTTTAGATAGGCCTGGCGTACAGGTTTGCTTACGGTGAGTACGGTTTATTACTGTGTGCGCAAGCTTTTACTGCTTTGTCGGACTGGCGTAGGGTAGCGTACTTTTGCGTAGGATTGGCGTACTGTAGCGTAGTGTTGCGCAGACTTGCGTACAAAATGCGTACTTTCTGCGTCTAGTGTCTACGCCGAAAGTACGCCAGATTTGTGTCCATCTCGCGTTCCCCTTTGCATCCCTCAGTGAATAGTTATGCAGGCCAGCGTACGGTCGGCGTAGTCGGTACGCAACACTACACAACTCTATGCCTGGCCTGGTGTGAAAGGGGCTTAAGGTTGATTGATGTTGTAATGATGGTCTGCCAATGAATGACTATAACTTGTGGAACTGTATTGTATTTGAAATGAATATGGTACTGATATCCAGAGAAAAGCAATAAAGTTGGAAATGTATTTTTGCTGTTGCTCATGATTTTCCCCCTTTTTTTCTCCATATTTGCAGATTTGTGATCGAGGCGACGTGATACAGAACACTAATATTCCATCATGGGAGGCTTGAAAATAACCTACGACAATCTCCTGGACCACAAGGGGGACTTTGGTCAGTCCATTGAGATTGTCAACCAGCCCATCGACGACTTCCCTAAGGCCTTTTTCAATAACTCCAAGGCCATCGGTCTGAAACTGAATCGAAACAAACTCTCAAAGCTGCCCAGCCAACTTGAAAGATTCAAAAAGCTAGAGAGGCTTGACCTGTCTAACAATGACTTTGAACAGTTTCCAGAGGTTATTGGAGAGCTTGATAATCTTCGGTACCTCAACATCAGTAAGAACAAGCTTACTTCCCTGCCAAGGGATATCATCTACTTAAGGAAATTGGAAGAGATTGTGCTTGATGATAACTTGTTGGAGGAATTCCCAGAAGTTCTGTTTAAGAGTTCGGTTGAGGAAGTAGCCATGAGGAAGAACAAGCTGAAGAGTTTGCCTCCAGGAATCAAGGACATGGCCAACCTTCGGAGCTTGGTGGTGAATGGAAACCAGCTGACAACGCTTCCTGTAGAGCTTGCAGAAGTGCCACACCTGACAGAGGTGTTTGCGTCATCTAACAATATTAAGGGACTTCCAGAGAACTTCTGCACAAAGGCTAAATCCCTCAAGAAGCTAGTTCTGCAGCAGAATCCTTTAGTGTATCCATCAGCTATTTCTGCAGCTAAAGGAATGGCTGCGATGAGAGATTATGAAAAGAAGCATCCTAGACCTGATATTCCAGAAGATGTCGAGGAAAAGAAAGAGGAAGCACAGAATGAGGTGATTGAAGAGCAACAAAAGGAGGTGCCAGTGGTTAATGGAGATGCTGATGAGACAAGCCATTCTAATGTAGTGGCTGAAGAAAAGGCAGAGGCCACACCTGCAATGGATGAAGATGTTCCTGCAGAACAACCTGAAAGTAATGTTGAGGAACAAGTGGTAGAAGATGAACTCCCAGAATCAGATAGGGTGGAGGAAGAGCAAGAAGTGCAGAGTGCCCCAGGAGATAGTGATGATGCAGGTGATGCTGTTGAAGGACCACCAGAAGTAGCCCAAGTAGAAGAAGCCCAAGCAGAAGAAGAAGCCCAAGTAGAGGATGAAGAAATGCCAGGACAGGCTGTATCAGAAGAACCTGAGGCTGACACTGCGCAGGAATCTACAGTAGATACAAGGCAGGAGTCTGACAGAGATGAATCTCAGGAAGAGGAGGATGCAACACAGGATGATGGTGGAGCAGCAGAAGACCAAGCTGGAGAAGAAGTCCAGGAGAGCACGGAAGATGCTGCTGAGGTGTCCTCATCGGTTGTTGAGAATTCTGCAACTGCTGAAGATCAGGGAAGCACAAAAAGCACAGAAGAGAGTAGTGACCAAGAGGCGTCAGCAGAGGTGTCCAGTGATGCAGATGGTACAGCGTCACAATCTTCAGAGGAACAACCACCAGCAGAAGACGACAGCCCCGCTGAGATGACGAACGGTGATGAATCGCAACCTCCAGAGGAACAGCCTGTGTCAGATGACGACAGCCCTGCCAAGTGTAGGGATGGTGATACAGGTGAGGTGGCCCCGTGCGGTTCAGAGAAGGTACCTACTGATGAAACCCCAGCAACTACAATATCACAAGAAGGAGGCGGGGATGCTGCAGAGATCAACGAAAGGCTCATCTGATATGGTAACAAGAGTATCATAAATCGTAAATAACTGAGTTGTGACACTAATCCTTTGCCAAGAATTGATTGAAGATAAAGCAGATCTTCTATTTTTTCTAAGAAGATCGCACTGGCTTGTCTAGATGGCCCTTAAGAAAATTGAGCCTGTCTATTGGGGTATCTGTTTCTGATACTTAATAATTTCAAACAGTTGTATGCACTTATTTGCAATTCAATAACAATCATGATGATAATGACAATCAACTTTTTAGATGGCTCTTAACGAAGTTGGGCCTGTCAATTGGGGTATCTGTTTGTGATACTTAATATTTCCAAACAGTTGTATGCACTTATTTGCAATTCAATAACAATCATGATGATAATGACAATCAACTTTCAAACACGTATCTGTTTGAAGAAAAAATTAAAACGTAAACTTATGCATGATAGAACACAAAAAATAACAAATAACAACTTATTAATTCAAAACAGTTGTATGCACTTATTTGCCATTCAATAACAAATCATGATGATAATGACAATCAACTTTCAAACATGTTCCTGTTTGGAGAAAAAAATTAGAACGTAAACTTATGCATGATAGAACACAAAAATAACAAATAACTTATTAATTCAAAACAGTTGTACATATGTATGCTTTTATTTGCAATTCAGTAACAAATCATGATGATAATGACAATCAACTTTCAAACATGTACCTGTTTGGAGAAAAAAATTAGAACGTGAACTTATGCATGATAGAACACAAAAAACAACAAAGGAAATGCTGCACAAAAATTATAACATGCTTGCAAGAAAACGAAAGTAATTATACATACACATACTTTTGTTTATTACATGTATATATGTGCAAGGTTACGGTAGTCACATGTGACTCAAAGTGAAATGTTTTAGTATGATGTTGCAACTAGCAAGTGTAAGTTTCTGGAATCTTTTTGTCTGTCATCTCTAAAAATGAGTGATAGATGTTTAATAAAAACCTGCACAGCTCTTGAGCATTATGGAATTGCTCTAATGTGGTAAGCCTGGACCATCTACCATACATGTAGTTAAATATCATGACATTATTATACACAATTTTTTTTGAGGTATATGTAATCCTTGGTGAAAATATGCCCTGACGAGAACCATGCCTCCATTTACATGTATGTACATGTTGCTTCTTTAAAAGTAGCTACAGGGTGTAACACGTGAGTATCTTCATAGTCAGTATAAACTATAGATTAATAAAATGGTGAATTTTGTATGTGATTGTGTGTGAAACATAAGTATAAAGATATATAGGTCTACAATATATTTGATATGTACTGTTGATTAGTTTGAAATCTTTAATGTCACCTTGAAAATTTAGTGGAGAAATTAGTGCCTCAGAAGAAAACAAATATGGGACCATTTCCCCAAAATGTTGTATCAAGCCTTTATTAGTAGGACGGGGATTAAAATGAAACGATGGTATTCACTAACATACAGTGTACATGTAGGTATTTGCTACTTCATGATATATATTACACAAATAGGAGGACCAAAACTGGAAGAGGTAGTTTTAGGAATGTACCTTGTACTACAGGGTGAATATGTATATATATTTTTTGGTATGACAATAAAAATGTCGCACTACTACCTACATTTCCAAAAAACTAAAATACTTGTTGCTAATTTGCACAGGAGAAATTGTGCCTTCAGTATGTTTTGAAATTCTGTATTGTTTTCAAGATGCAGCAATAATGAAAACAGTATGCTAAGTTGCAAACTGATTTCATTATTGTCAAAGCCAAATATACTGTTCGCTTCTAATGGCAGAGAAAAATATGAATGCATTGAGGTACTGGAAAACGTTGCACACTGTATTTTCAATGTGTACTAAACTTTGGAAGATAAAAAAGAATGAATGTAACTGATCTCTACATGCATGTAGGTGCTGTATATAAAGAAATTCACAAATTTGGAGATATTTTCCTAGCAACAGTCTTGTGCAACAGTTAACAATGGAGAAAACCTTCACCTTGTGGAATGGTTGTATGAGCACGCACTCACACACTGGATTGCAAGGTTGCAAGCAGTCCATACACTCTCAATGAATTTAATGCGTACAATGTATTTATAGATTACAAAAACACATCTTGAACTGTATACAATTGTATGAACATGCAGAGTGAGCATGTATGTGAATATTGATTTCATATTCAGCTCACTCTAGAATTCATATGATTTCAACCTTGTCCTTCAATAGCCTTTACACACATACATGTTATGTATGTTCAATTTTGCCACATGCCTTACTGCTGGTGCAGCAGATCTTCACAAAGCGGGTTAGAGATAGAGAGAGAATGAGAAAGGGGGACATGGAAGGACGGAAAAAGATGAGGGAGAGAAAAATAGCACCTTAGGCCTGTCCTCATCAGCTCGAGATTGCCAAATAGCCCGCTATTTCTGATTTGGGAAATAATCCTGAAGTTACAAATCGTGTTTTCATCAGCTTGCATGAGACTCGACCTCAAAACTTGAAACTCGAACTCGAGAAATTAGCTCGAGATATTTTACTTAGCGTTCGTGCATAGTTTGATTCTTCGGTCTGGTGAAGACGCACTGGTGAAGACGCACCGGACAAATAGCGAGATATTTTGCAAACTAGCCCAAGATAGCTTGGGATGATTATCTCGACCAAATATCCCGCTAATTGCAACTTCGGGCTGATGAAGACGCAAATTAACTGGATAATTTGCAATCGAGTTAGTTCAAATAGTGGGAAATTTGGCAATCTCGAGCTGATGAGGATAGATCTTTTGGGTCAGGACAGGGAGACAAGGAACAGAGCTTGTTATCATCAGTCCAAAGATATTAACATGGCATGCAGCTGCCTCTAAAGAAAACAGAGCTGATTACTAATCAGAAATTATGCGGGGTATCTCAACCAACCGGAGAGTGGGAGATAGATATGATGGTTGATATGCCCACACTTTTATGTTCCTTATACAGCTGTAAATGTATAAATTACCTACTTTTTTGTTAAATAGCCTTTTTCATTTGCATATGCAGCCCCCTTGATTGTCCACTATCTATTATGTATAACTTAATATTTGGCTGTAATTCCTTCTCTTTCTATTTTTCTTAAGCGCTTAGAGACATATTTTGTGATAAGCGCTATACAAATGTTGTTAATTATTATTATTATTATTATTACAATTTTAGAACGTGCATTTCATTTACACATGCTTCTGTAAACGTTGAATTGATCAGCGCCTTTTTATCAAAAAAGTTGGAGTTTGATGACGCACATACATGTGTATGTAACCTTACCAGACACGCTTTTCTTAACTTGCATCCATGTCCTACATGTATGTACCTCACACATTTTCAAATCATGCTCAGTTGCTTCATGTAAGTGCTGATGCCATCTACTGTATAATATGGTCTATACTTTGTGGTGTGAATTTTTGTATAGAGCTGCTCGCAACTCTGAAAGAGATTAAATATAATTAGGCCCCAGTGTATTGTTGCCAGGTTCGCCAATGATATTGCTAATGAAAGTGGCCCAATTACATAAGCTTTCATAAGACCGCGCATTTGACATACATGTACATGTGTTAATTATACCTACTCGTCATTGAGCATGTAACATGTATGAACATTTTTAATACATTCCACATGTTTGTTTGGAATAGGAATGCATTAAAATATAAACAGTTTTTTTTTCTTCTTTCCCTTACAAGGGAATGGAGGCAAAGTGCCATGCATATCATTCACGGAACCCTGTTTTTAATCATTTGAAAATACAAAGCATTCATGGTATGTTTACTGGATGATGCAATTGAGTTAATATTGCATTTGTAAAGCTGCATGTTCCCTGTTCAAAAAATGTCTCGCTTAATACTACGTGCCATGCATAATAGACAATCAGTATAAAACATTTCGCTTAGCAATTAAAGGACTCAGTAATCAATCATTTGCCAAACTTTATACATATTTTTGAATAACATTTGCTGCATGAATTGAATAATTCATGATGTCCTCTATACAAATTTCCATTAAAAATTGGTATATATTGAATGTTGCATGGACAATTGGAAAGTCTGACTTGATGATGCTCATGATTGATCGATCATTTGACAAAAAGCTTTGAATACTTTTTTAAAACGATTAACTGATGCAATATCGATAATGACTGATGCCCCCTACTCAAATTGGGTTATATAGTGCCAAACATGCAATTCATGTTACATCTAATTTTTTTGCTGTAATGGATGAAACCATTTTCATATGCATCCAAATTAATGTATTTTACTGTCCTGCAAATGCATTATGTTGACCTGTCCTTTTGTTTAGCAGTCAGGATATTCCAAATTGATCATTTCTTTTGAAAAGATATAAGAATCATGGTTGAAAAATTTGCTTTTTTCAAAACAATTTTATTTTGAATGGTTTGTCAAACCTTTGTCCAGAAAATATGCTTAAATTTTAAATACAACATGTATGGTGTTTACCTTTGGTTTATTTTTAATTTATGCATCATAGATAATTCATTTGGGTGTGTCTATTTGACTTGATCGTCATCTTTTTGTTGTTGCTGTTGTTTCCTCAATGGTAACTTTTTCAGCGAGTAAATTTGCTAATGGTTTGTGGTACAATGTAAATGCACACTGGACAATTACATATTTATGTATTAGGGGAAGAAAAAAAAAAAATTTTAGGAAAAGGAAAAATTAAAAACTTATAATACATCAGCGTTTATAGTTATGCAGATAACATGTATTGTTTCTTGTTTTTTGGATTATTCGCTTCAACTTGACAAGCAAAAATGAAGTGTAAGGATAGAGAGAAAAGTGACTAAACGATCACAGTGCCGTCTCGATGACCATACAATCTTTCTGATTCAACGACTCACTATCGCAAGTGTGAGTTGACAAAAAGCTTCAAACATAAGTGGTCTTTCAGTAGCGATAAAATCAATACATCATTGCACCATGATGTTTGCAATGTTATTAGAGGTGTAGATTTTTTTTCTAGGAAATTGGAAATGCTGCCTAACAGTGCTTGAAATACATCTACATGTACACCAACCCTTTTGGGGCAAATACGGTAATATATGGTATGAAAATGTTTTCTTGTGCATTAAGTACCATTCTTACAACCTGAAAGTAATGTCAACAATTTGATGTATGTACATCCAGAAAATGTGCAAAACTGGAAGAAGAAGGCGTTAAAGTCACCCTCCTTTATAGGAATGTCTGCTCTCATACTGCTGTTTGAGATAAAGCCAAAAAGGCAAGTCGCATAAGACATACACATTGACGCAACACCTTTGTGTACCGTATATATGGTTATTGTGGAAGTATCAAGGTTGTGGATAACCAGTGGCTTTTCAATTACTGGTAAAGCAAATATTGCTTTTGATTCAGATTTCTAAAAAGGGTAATTTTAGTGAGGAAATAAAATAATGGAAGTCAGAAAGGTCAAATGCATGCCTCGATAATACGGTGCCTTTTTCTTCTCACAGAATCTTAATAGTTCAGTTCAAAGTTAAATGGAAACAAGACTACATGTATATGAATGTGAGATACTGTTGCGAAATGCAATTTAAAATGTCAAAAACATTCCATTTCATAAGCATGGTCATAAGTATCGGTGATCATATAAGCAGGGTGAATTGCATGGAAAATGAAAAAGATATTTCTTTTACGAATTATTGCATCGCAAATTTATACTTTTTAAAACCAAAATGAAGTCATGATGAATATCGAAACACAGCAAACCTATATTTCTATGTGTTACTTTAGAAAATGCAACGTGGAATTACTTGCACATGTACATGTAACTATCTTTGTCTTTTTATTGTATCCGCAATCAAAGGGTACCTTCTTTTAACTTTTATTTGTTTTGCTTTTCGAAGCAAGACTGTTCCAAAGTTCAGCTATTGTCTGCCTTCATGCATGACTTGTAGGTTAACAATTAAGTAACACCCATTTTGACTGTACCGGTAGACGCCTTCATTAAAGAGGTGCAGTGTCTCAAATATTTGAATGCGCCTGTGAAAGGGGAAGTCACATTAATTTCTTCTAGAAAATATCCAGACTATTTTGACAGAATGTTACACTCATAAATGTTTCGCATCAAGTGCAGAGGAATAAAGACATGGTTTGGAAAGTCCTGTACATTCGTGAAGAAAGAAATAAAGAATAAGAGTTCAAAATTATCTTTTCTGAAGCCAACTTGTCCTGAAACTGTCATGTCATTATTATGATTTGTCTGTTTACAATCAGAAGGGTGTTAAGTCATATACTTCAACCTAAAAGAGTACATGTCCTTCTTGCTCTGAACAAACAATAATCAAGATACTTAATACATGTGTAGGTAAAGTTCTGTGTACAACTTTATTGTTAACTTTATTCGTTTGTAATACTTTTCATTCGTGAATACGGTCATGATTTGTACATATTATTTTCTTTGGTGTGATATGGTCTTTAAACCAAACTTTACAAAATCGCATTCTATGCAAACGATTTGATTCTTAAAGGTAAAGATAGGATCTGTGCACGCAACCTTAATTTTAAAGTCTAAATGTAATAACATTTGAGAATGAGGTATTATAGAAATAATTCATATATTTTTTAAAACTGGGCTACATGTACATATATGTACATGGAAATGATAGTGTCTTAAAATGTTAAAATATATGTGTGTTTCCTGGCCTCAAATGTTAAAGATCCATGATGCAATAGTCAACAGTGTAAATGGCAATGAACAGAATACAATGTAAGAGGGAGAAGGGATAGGTTTTATACAAATTTTTATTTTTTTCTGAAATTGTTCATATATTTTATCTGATTTTAGACATTCCATAATATGCGTATTGAGCCTTTCATTAATCTTTTTTGTAAATGAAATAAACAGATATTTCCAATTTAGAATATAAAACTTGTACAATGTATATTTTCATGTCAAAATATCATTCCCTCATTTTAAAAAACACTATAAAGATGTAATTCTCAAGTTTGAATAGATGAAATACATGTATGTGTAGAGTGAAGAAACTACTGTAGATGAACTTCATGTATATGATCTAGGATTTTTTTCTTCTTCAGAACTGTTTTACAAGAAATAGTTTGTTATTATGCATATTTCTTTATTTTCCCTCGAAAATCATTAATTGGCTAAAGCAATTTTGAGTATCCAAGTTGTCCATTATTATCTTGAATTTTATTTGAATGATGATTGAATTTCCTGTAATGGTTATTATTTGTATATGTTTGTATCATACCAAATTTGCTCTATTTCATGTAAAGAAATTTTTACTCTTTGTTTTCCCAATGACTTGATTGCTGTTTGAATGATTTCTCTGTGTTCTGATGTTTGTGTGTTTAATGAATTTGATGATGCTTTAAACTATCCGCTTATCCAGATGTCACTGTATATTTTTTAGATTTCAATGTACTCTGTCAAAACTTTCTTTGCAAATCTGTCCTATGTGAGAATTATTTGCAAAATAACTATTGCTTGTATATGCACTTAGTTGTCAAAAATATCCATTCATGCTTTAAAATTAATATGTTTGTTGGATATTTATCAATGTAATTTGTTTCAGTGACCAAAGTACTTTTCATCACTTACTGTAGCAAACTGGTTGGATTTTGACAACAGATGGCAGCAAACTGTAGCAATTGTAGTGCACATTGTATTCAATGATGATTTGTTTTTCCACCTTCAATTGGGAAGGCTCATCACCACAACAAGGCACATTTTTACATGTAATATTAAAATCTGACCTGACGATACGCTTTGTCTTCAATATCATGATCTTTGACATTTTGTATTCTTATAAAATATCTAAAGGCTTTATGAGTATTGTAAAAAGGATAACACTTTGAAAATACAGCCAACTATTGATACTGAGTCGATGGATTTTCCCTTCTGATTTATGACATGTATTTTGTTTACTTACAAAATAATCAAGAATTTTTGAGGCAATAGGACAAGACACCATTCTAAATGTATTCACACCGAGTTGATGTTATGGAATTTGGTCCTTCTAAAACATAAAATATACATGTCTGTTTTACTGTATCACTTTAATAGGGCTAAGATCCATGAATTGTTTTACCCGTTCAAGGTTACTAGACTCGACTGGTAGTTTCCAGATTTCTGTTATTCAGCCATAAACCATCAATGTCAGGATAGAACTTGTATTATGAGCATTGGAATAGTTGTTCAGATACACTTTGTCACATATATATTGGCTGTAAAATTTTGAAACTGGTTTCAGAATAGGTGCATAACTTCTAAATCATTTCAGAAAAGAAACAAAATCCTTGTGATGATTATGTTTGTAGCAAGTTTTATGATTCTATTTTCACAATAATTATTATACATGTATAATGACAATAAGGAGTACTGTATATACACTGTATCATGTAAAAATTATCGAGGACAGAAGTCGTTGTTTTGCACCATTGTAAAGTAACACAAGGAAGGAGAAGGATATTAGATCGTTGCTGCAACAAAACAGATTTTCATTTCCCTAGTAAGTGTCCATAAAATGCAATAAATAGTGGTTGCAACTGCTCCAACACTGCATGTATTATACATTTATTTCACCTTTGATTTAATGTTAGTTTTATTTTAAGATTGAATGGTGAGCTAGATGAATAGCAAGTGGAAGATAGAAAAATACAGAGAGAGAGTAAGAGAGAGAGAGAGAGCGAGAGAAGGGGGATAATTAGGTAGATGGTAGATGAGAGAAGTGGAGTGGAGTGGAGCAGAGACAGAAAGAGGGGAGGAAGGGGAGAAGAGAGAAACATACAGAGAAGAGAGTGAGAGAAAAGTGGAGTGAAGCAGAGATAAAGCAAGAAGAGGGAGAGGAGAGAAGTGGAGTGGAGCACAGAGAGAGAGAGACATGGATTGGTGCAGAGACAAAAACGAAAGAAAGAAGGGAGGTGGAGAGGAGAGAGAGAGAGAGGAATTGGGGTGGATATATTGAAAATAAAGATTTCAACAAATGATGTAGCAAGTACCAGTATTGAGATTGAAAAAATACATGTATATTCTGATTTGCAATTAGTCATCAAACAACCATCTCAAAAAGGAAACAGGATTACAAGCCAATTTTAAAATTGCATTTTTTTTATAGAAATGGTACATTTAATTTGAAATTGTACATAGGAGTCCAATTCATTCACTTTTTGTCAATATAGGCATTCTCACACATCAAATACATGTATATCATTGGTACAAGTACAAACATACAATGTCTGATTGTACACAAAAAACCTCAAAACATCAAAGTCAATTGGTGACCTGCCCTTAATAAAATCCTGTCTCAAATCTCATTTTCAAAGACCCATGTCTCAAATATAATTTGTAAAGGTCTTGGAAGTATACATCCATAGTTATGAGACACAGCGTCTAGCCGTCATGGTATAATGGATAGTTTGGATGGATAACGGATTACAATTGAAGTTATGATGATGGTAATATTTGCTAATACATTTAGAGACTAAAACTTTCTTATGTTGACTGTAGCAAAGTGGGTATGCTCTATTATTGGGACTTTTAACCATCATAAATTTACAACTAATAGTTTGGGTTTATAAAATATAACACATAAGTACAGTTCACAACAGAATCACATCTTCGTGAAAATATGTGGTGTAATTAAACAGAAAGAGAAAGAATTGGTTCACTCTAAAAACTGATCGTCAGAAAGTCATTGGCATGAAAATAAAACAGGCAGTTGGTCTACACTTATGACATCAAGTTGAAATGATGCATTGTTAAAATGTTGTTGATATGAAGAAAAAAGACTATGTTTGACCATATAATGAAAGATATATTGAAAGTTTAAAAGGAATGACATTTTTTGTTTTATTTCATGATTATAGAAATAAATGTATTATGGTAAAATTTAACAAATACTATATCTTATAAATTATAACCTGCAGTGCATTCTAGAAAATGATCCTTCATGTTTTCCAACATGATCAAAAATTGTTTCTAAAACTGCGAAAGCCTGCGACTCTGTCCAAACATGGGGACGTTGATGCGGAATCGGACAATACATGTACATGAACTCTAACTTCTGGGTGGATGGAAGGATACTTGAATAACTTTTGTCCTAAATCACGCTTCTGACATATGGCACTGAAATCACTAAACATTTAACAAAAATATGGCGAGTAAGTACAAGCAGATACATACACAGCTGCAATGAAACCAAAAACATTTTGCATTTAACCTCAGAATCTAACACTGAATGTGAAATAGCAAGAAAGAGCACGAGTTGCCTGATTGATTGAAGCGTAGAATACAAACATATAATCAAATGACAATTTTGGCATTGGTGGTCACAGGACATCATTACAAAGGAAAGTGCTGCCTTATATTGAACACCTTTAAATAGAGCGTCAGTCCACTCTCTCTAATACGGTAATCTTTAATAGTGCCAGGGTGGTCCATAAGGGGTTTATGTATCTGTAACAGTGAAAGGATTAATTTTGATTGTATAGGTTTTTTAGTAAGCAACAGGGCTCATATTCATAAAACCTTACGAAACCTAGATGTCAACTAACTATGAACTATGTGATTACGGTAGTTGACAACTAGCTTAGTAGGTTTTATGAATATGGCCCAGGTTATCATTCCTTCTCAACCAATGAAATATTAGTCACACTTTTTGTTTGGAATTGCTCCAAAATATGGCTCAGATCACACCTGAGTGTATATAAAAACTTTAGAACCCTTAAGCCAGCCCTGGAACCTAGCCACAAGGGACTTGGTGCTTCATATACATCGGTCATACTTCTACCATGTTCCAATTTTACATGTTTGAATTCTTGTTTGTGGAACACTATATACATGTAGTGCCCTACTTTTTCTCACAATTCATTATTTTGGGAAACACATAGTTACACAATGAAATATTCATGAAGGGCACAACGTCACAAATGATACCATATTTCATCACAATTTGTGCATTTCTTTCAAACGTGTTCAATACAATTACAACATATATCTAATACTGCAGAGGAAAGGGTAGGTTAAAATTCAATTCAAGTCATTGCATATTTCAAATTCAGATTCTTACAAAAAGTTGCTATTATCTGCACCCACATGAGCTAGGTTTCTACAAAGCTACTTGAAGAAATGGGTGGATTTATTTTCCTTCTTCTTCCACTAACGGTAGAAGAGCAGAAGCGCAGACTCATCGGGATACAATAAAGATTTAGTAATGAATAAAATACAAAAATATAAACATTCGAAGGAAACTGAGGTATTTGTTGTGGTAATCATGAACATGTATATAGGAAAAGGTACAAAATGCATTACTAAGTATCCTTATTATCTATTTTTAAAAGAGGAAAAGGATCTTGGGAAATAAATAATTAAAATAAACCATTGCTGTTTTCTTTACTACTGCATGCTATATCAGAAACTATGAAAATACTTCACATGATATGGCTTAATGGGATTATACACAAAATATGGGATGATTGTCCATAGGTGTAAGGATGCTGAAAATGAATCTACCAAATCAATTTCCCTCACAAATCTTGTAAACGTTATGTCCACAGATCTTATCTGAAGAATTCATTTTCGATTAACCCCTCCTCCCTTAAACAAGCATAAAATATTTATTTTAAAAAGTTTTAAAAAACATTGACTTGCCTACAAGCTTTTATTAAACCTTATCCAGAAACAGGTATTCTTACTTGTATGTGTATTTCATTTTCTGTAGTTTTTACTGTTGATACATGTACAAATCTCATCCAAATTAAACAATTTTTTTTAAAGAGAATAAAACTTAAAATGTGGCAAAGAGCAGATTGAAAATAATCTAAATACCACATGCTGAAATGAGGGAAAGTACACAGTTTGTAAAAGAAAATGCAAAATGCAAATTTTAAATTTGTGAAAATCATGACTTGATCATTATCAAGTAATGTACTGCTCAAAAAAGGTGAAAATGTCATGCTACACAACGTTAATATTAAAAAGACTCTCTTACTTTTGTCATGGCTCTTTGGTTTGAATAAGAAATAAGAATGGAAGTTAAATACATACTCCAACGGATACGGATACTACATTTGGCAAAGGAAACAAATGTATATATATATATATTTACAAATCTTAATGTAGACTTTCAATCATGGCTTTTTGACACATTCAAAGGGCAGCAGCAAACAATTACAGATGTCCAAATAAATGGGATTATTTTAAAATCTAAACTCGAAACACAAAAATTTGCAGATTAATGTATCGTAATGATAATAATAATAATAATAATGGTCACATTTGTATAGCGCTTCATATTATGTTACTAAGCGCTTTACATTATGATTATCATTACCGCGTTCATTAGGTTGATATCAGCTACAAAACAAAAAAAGGCATTCAAAAATAATATAAAAATCAAACAGTAGGTTATAAATGTATGTATGTAGATGGGGAGAGAGCTAAATATCTGTCTCAAAAAAACTGGGCTCAAAATGGGCTTAGTCCAATGAAAAAACGTGGCAAATACATGTACATGTCTGTCCAATAGCATATAGACCTTCTAACATGAAGTTCGAAAAGTATAGTTCATCACTCCAATTCTTGGGACCGATTTGTCGCCCACGGCAAAGAAAGGGTTAAATACAGTTTTCTATGAGAAATGTGATCAGTAGCAAAGGAAATATTGTTTTAGTAGACAAACACGTATGGTCCTCATATATTATACAGGTAATCATTAAAACAAGATTGACATCATGCGGGGGGTAGGTTACAAGTACATGTGTACAGACACAAACTGAACTTTTAAGGTTAACCTTACATTTCCCAACTCTCTGTTCGTTAAGATATCTGGGCCGTTTTTAATAATAAGGCCACTCATAATAGAACTCTCTTTCGTATATATCAATAAATAATGTAAATTTGAAATGTACAGATAAACAAGCACAGTAAAATTTGCCATACATATGACAATATAGGATTTCCCGGCCAAATTCGCGTGTTTGTCATTCGAATTCATTTACTTTGCATTTAAGTTAGCGCAGATCGGCTTTGCCATGCCAATTTTCATTCAATTTTCCAGTTTTTGTATTTAATTTAGGATTTTCGTCGAAGGGTTTCATAGATCTGTCATTCAATTTAGAAACTGCTCAACTAGCATTCAAATTAATATTCACTTGTCGAAGCGTAATTTTTATCATTCAAATTAACACCTGTCATTCGTATTCGTAATATGTTTATTCAATTTAGGAATGTTAGGGGGAAGAATTGCAACAAACTTTTACAGTTTTTAAATAATGCAGTTAGATTGCATGATTTGCCTTTTGGGGTCTAAGCTGTTATTCCATTTATTTATTTTCAGGACAATGCAGATGGGTGTAGTCAGACATAAAGTAAAGAAGGGGCGAAATCAAGGGATATGGCATTTCTGCACGGACATGTTCATATACCCGGGAAAGGTGGGGGTACCCTCAATCGCCCCTTTTTACTACAGACTCGGAATTTTACAAAAGTAATTCACATCGTCTCTTATACCCAGCACACCCCTCTGTTTTTCTTAAAGAGTTTCATAGTTTACTCGCCCGCCAGCAGATCGATGGCTAAAGACATGGCAAAATAATGAATCGTGTTCAAATCGTCTTGAAATAAAAAGAATGAGCCATAAAAAGTGTGTAATAAATGAGAAATGTATATTGACCATCAATTTAAGTGCACAAAGTGCTAATTTGAATGCTACAAATGAATTAGAATGCTACAAGTACACCGTCGCGTTGTCAGAAAATCGTGTTGCGCCAAATCGAATGACCAAATAGCGAAAGAAGCACATTGTTCATTAATTTGAATGAAACATACGTAGATTCTAACGAAAATTCCATAGATTTGAAAACTAGAAAAGGGAATATAAACCCGAAATATACCTGACTGCACTAAAACCGTCGAATTTGAACGCAAGACAAATTAATTTGAATGACAAACTCGCGAATTTGGCCGGGAAATCCTATAATAAAATTTGGGTAAAATTCTTACTAATACTGTACATCAACTCTGCAATCTAGCAAATGCTACTCTCAATTTCATAACTTGTTGAAAGCAATGACAATAAAAGCTAAATGCAACAAATAAAACGAGTGTACATGAAAAATAACAAACTCACTATGGTAATAACAGATAATGTTTGTGTTGAAAATAAAAATACTGAAACAAACATGAAACCAAACCATTTGCTTCTTTCTAATAATTTTAGATACATATAAGAACACTGCATGTGTCTCTTTTTGTATAATAAAATAAAGAATACATGAAATATACTATATTATATACTATAATAACAACGTAGCAAGTCCTTCATGATATATCCTTATTTGATTGTCTGAAAGGTGCAAATGACATGATAAAGAAGAAAGAAGAAAGAGAAAGAAGAAAGAAGAAAGAAGAAAGAAAGAAGAAAGAAGAAAGAAAGAGAGAAAGAGAGAAAGAAGAAAGAAGAAAGAAGAAGAAGAAGAAGAAGAAGAAGAAGAAGAAGAAGAAGAAGAGAGAAGAAGGAGAAGAAGAAGGAGAAGAAAATCCAAAGTGTTAGAAGCAAAAATACCAAAGAAAGAAAAACACTGCGTACAGTATAATTATGTAGTTTCTCCAAATCAGTTATCACACAAAATTAGAACAATTTTGCTTAAAAGCTTTCTACTTTGTATGCCCCTAATTGCTTAAAAATAGATTCAAGCACAATGATAGATCAGAAAAAGAGTTTTAAACATAATGTTTACCGGTATTTATACTACCTTTCATTCTCATAAATGCTCATGCATGTTTTGGATATCAACAATCAAAGCAGAGCGAAACATACATGGCCACTGGATTTGTTCAAATCAGGTACTGACAACCGAGAGGCAGAAAGACCTTAAAGTCATATATCACTTGCATACCATCTGCATGAAGGTCCTTACAAAAAAAACTCTGATTAACTATACAGATGTTTACATGATTCTATTTTGAAAGTAAATTAAGAAAGAAATTGGAAAAAACCAAGCAAAATTCAATTGTCCTTTTTTCAAATTTTAACTGTCCACAATTATTTTACAGGAATAAATTGCACATGATTGGAATTTTAAAAATAGCATTTGATCTCTTTTTGTATTTCAAAAATGTGCAATGCATCTATGCACAATATCTTATGAAATAATCACCCTTGCATAAAGGAACACCCCTTCACATCAAACAATATCTTGACATATATTTTATTTTAGTAGTCTCCTAAAAGGAAAGAAACTCTGTCTGGGGTTTAAAAGGCTATGTGTGCAGCTTATCTTTAAGTATTTCACTTCATGATCATGCCATAAGGATGGCCTACACTTTTATTCTAACGACAGCACCAACATGATTGTCATAACAGAATAAAGTATAATCATTGGTGATCCACAATTGATGCTGATCACCTTGCGCAAGTTCATTGGGATGGTTTAAACCATTAGGGCCCCATTTCACAAAACTTGTCATCAGTGACATATAACAGTTTTTGTTGTAAGCTAGTGAAATCCTTGCTTCTGATTGGTTGTCAGCAGATTTGTCACTGATTATTGTCATTTGTCATTGAAAAAAGGCATTGTGAAACGGGTCCCAGGAAATATCTCTACCATAAGGAATTTAATCATAGAGCTAAGTCCTAACAATGCTGATCAATATGTACTCATATGATTGTTTACAAAAGACATTTGCAAATACTGAGGAAAGGGAAACATTAATATTAGGGTGCAGATTTGTGTATGTTTGGAGCCAAACTGACTTTCACTCACATTTGTGTGCTATAATACAGTGTTAAAGCTCTTTTGGCTCCTTAAACAGCCAATTTGTTCCATGGAGTTAACAATGCCAATTGCAACAGTGCACCACATGTGCGCAAGCCCTATGCATAGTTCACAGACACACAGATCTCTGAAGCACCGCAGCAGTTTTTAGAGGTTCACCTGACATATCAACACCTCGTGTATGCATAGTAAGACATAGTGACAAAAGAGACGTGGTGATTCAAGATCTGGGCCCCATCTTATAAGACTTACGATTGATCCAAATCAACATAGTTGAAATATATATCAATCCCAAATAAGTTGCGATTGATATTAACTCTTTGTAAGATGGGGCCCTGGTTATACATGTAGGTAGAAATGCTCACAAATTCCATTCAATTCCATTCACTAGGATAAAAATTACGCTAGGTTTCAATACAGTTCGAACGGCAAGACTCTTCCATCTATGGGTGCTTCCTCCCTCTTGGAATCGGGGTGAAGGGAGCTTGCGTTAGAGTCTGTCGAAAGAGTTCATTTTGTGGAGTGTTTTCTGGGCCCTCATGATGGAACCGTCGCTCATGAAGCCCGAGCTCTGGCTGAGGGGCGAGTCCATGTCGGAGCTGTTGCTATGGAGATCCATCATGGGCGGCGGCCTCCTCCATCGGGCGGTGGGGGAGTTGGGAGTGGTCACATTATACTGAAAAACAAAGGAGGAAAAGGTGTTTAAAAGGTATTCAAAAGAAGCTATAAAATGAAATAAAGCCTTCAATATTCTTCAGTAAAACTTTTTTATTTCTATCATATAGATATAATTTATGCTTCATTACGTCTTTGTTTTTCAATATCATTTCTATCTTCAAGTCTTCGGAATGGCATATCGGTAAACTAGGAGAGACAAACATCTCTGAGCAGCAAACCATTGTAATTCCAATTCTTATGCATTCTGAGTGGTGCTTCTTCAATATATACATCTACAATGCATACATTTTGCCTGAGAAACTATTTTATTTTCAAGAAATAATTCTTATATGAAAGTCTGTCACACTTTTTGTTTGATATCTCAGTTTAAGAGCTAACATTTCATCTTCAGATTTCAAGGCAGTACATGTATGTAAACATGTGCACATGAGTGACACCACTTTTAATGACAGTTATTTAAAAAATAAATCCATGCAATTGGTTAAAATAAAAACTTACCTTTGCGGATAATGAGTAACATATAGGAACTAGTCTGACAATGCACAAAAGTAGACTCTTGGTTTCTTGTATAGTACAGTCAACCTGTAGGGGGAGAACAAGAAAAGGGGATCATCAAAAAATTTATTATCAATCAAGTGTATGTATGTTGTGAAAAAGCAGTTGAACAAGACAATGATGTACATATATTATCCCTTAAACTTATATGCAGTTGCTCATCCTCAAATTTTGGAACAAATGATTAGCATCAATTTTCATAAAATGAAATGAAAAAGAGACTTAAAGAAATCACCTTTCTGGGCTTGCCTTTTCACACATGTTATTGCAAGCAGTATTCCTTCTTTAAAAACAAAAACAAAAAGCACTTAAAAAAAGCAATGTTACCCACCCCCCTTTTCATTCTAAAAATGGCTATCTATCCCTTCAATCGAAGGTCAATGCATAACATTTGGAGTAAGATGAACAAGACAAGAAGAAAAAAGGAAGAAAAATGAGAGAGGAAAGAAATATAAAGATGTAGGAAAAATGAAATGAAAACAAAATGGGGAGTATACTCATGGGTTAAGTTAGGAGGAATGAGAGAGGAGAGCATATTAAATCAAACAGGAAAGAGGGGACATGGATAAATAGAATATCACAACATGATCTCAAGGTCGGGGTTGTGGCGTGCGCCTGTAATCCAGCTAACAATGGAAGTTACAAACTGATTCAGCCGAGGACGCAGGTTCGAAACTGAGTCACGTCTTTCGGATGGTGACGTTAAAAGTCGGTCCCCAGACGTAAATAATCATATCTGATTGATACATGTCTGTAAAAAACCAATACACACACACACACTCAATAGCCTAGTCTTTCTTACCTTGTTGAATGTGCTTGATTTGCCTGCTGAGGGTGACTTGGTGGTGAAGTTAAGCTGCTGACAGTGGGATGGGATCTGTTCTAAATACATCATGAGTTCACTCCTTAGTTGACAGTCTGGCACCTGTCCTACAAACTCTCGGACTGATCGGAAGAGCTTGTTGCCCTCTTCAGCATAGTACTGCAAAGAAATTTTCATAGCATAAATAATCTTTGAAAAATTTTCTACTACAAAAATTAAGTGGATCATCATCTATATAAAAAAGAAATATCATAATCTTCATTACTAGGCATCTATCTTTAAACAGGATGTCCAACGTCATAAACTTCAACAGAATAACTAGTACATGTATTGAATGCATTATTTCACAGATTATCATTATCAACCATCACCATATCAGCATTACCATATCATCATCTCTATGATTGTGACCATCATTTTAATAAGGATCATCACCATCATCACATAAATTACCATCACCACCACTGTAAACATCATCAACATAACCATCATCATCACTACCATCAATATCTCCAGCATAATTCTCTTCACCATCTTCTTCTTCTTCTAATAATAATAATAATAATAATAATAATGATAATAATAATAATAATAATAATATGTCTTGTTTACCCAGGGTAGCCTCATCAGTATTCATACTGTTCTACCATTACCATGACCATCATCATCACCATAGCAACCAGAGGCATCATTATCTTCATCACCACCAACGCCATTATCATGTTGATGATCATCATCACCACCATCCCCACCACTACTTCAACCAAAATCATCATCACAACATTTATCGCAACTACAATGCTCAGTACCATCACCTATCATCACCATGGCCTTCATAATCATTACCATAGCAACCAGCAACACCATCACCATCATATTTAATCAAAAGCATTCTCATCTTCTCACCTCTGCTTACTCGAAGATAGGTAATGTAGTCTTAAAGTGACCCCCTCTCGGACATGTTCTGACCCTCAACACTATCACCACCATCATCATCATCATCATCATCATCATCATCATCATCACCACCATCATCATCATCATCATCATCCTCATCATCATTATCATCCTCCTCCTCATCATTATCCTCCTCCTCATCATTATCATCTTCATCACCACCATCATCATCATCATCATCATCACCTTCATCATCATCATCATCATCATCCTCATCATCATCATCATCTTCATCATCATCACCATCATCATCATCAACATCATCATCATCACCTTCAACATCATCATCATCATCATCATCATCCTCATCATCATCACCATCCTCATCATCATCATCATCACCATCATCATCATCATCATTACCATCATCCTCATATTCTTACCTCTGCTTGCTTGAAGAGATCTAATGTAGTCTTGAGTGACCCTTCTCCTCTTGTGAACATATACATGGCATAGGCCATGCTGGACATGTTCTTAGCCCTCTTCACGATGTCGTTCGCTTGATCCTCCCACTTCTCTGTCTCGGCATCCACCTCAGAGGTCAGCAGTTTGACCTCTAACCCGACCTTTGCAATCTTGGCTTGTTCCTGAAAGAAGAGTTATACATGATAAACTTAAACCAATCTATATTTAGGCTGGATGGAAACAATATTGTACAAGACATGGAGGTCAAGATATACCGGTAGATAGAAAGAAAGAATATTTTAAGACAGTGAGAATTTCAAAAAGATTTTTTTTTAAATCCTTAGATATGTATAAATTGACAGTTAATATAAAGTTTGAAAAGATTTCCTCATAAATAAGTTATTATAAAAAGAAAAATCTATATTCTAGGTTAACACTGTAGATATTAAGCTTTTAATACAGTGAGTGACTTTCCGCTTTTTGGTTGATGGTAAATTTAAGGATCTATATTATGTATTCTTTCAAACATCCCGAAAAGGGTTGCTGAGCTCTAAGCTCTTCCTAGTTCTTCAGGTTCCAGATGCTTCCATCAGTAGGAGTAAGTTTAAATTTTTATGTATGGAAGCTTATGAAATGTTTTTAATGGAGTACTTACAAGTGAAATCCCTTTGAAATATTTATATCTTCAGTTTCATAAACCATGATGGCATTGACAATGATTTCTTGAATTTTTCTGATAAACCCCCACTCTTTCCCTATGAATTTGTGTGTAATGCATGATTGCTTTGAAGAAATTTGTTTGATTTATATGAAAATCATGGATGGATATGACTTATTTCATCAAAAATATTTTCAGCATCCCATCAGGTTCCCATTCCTCTCCTGGGTACCGAGTGGCAAATGTAATTTGATGTTTTCCAAAAGGACAATAATGCTGCTGCAAGGATTTAAACCCAGACAATATGATCAAGAACCCCAAGACACCATGGCACCAAACCACAACCATTGATAGAACCCAAACACATTTCAATGGATGCAACCTCCAAAGACTGCTGAAGAACCCTTAGGGATCCTCTTCCTAAACTCCTTGGTGTGTATTCATAAAGGTGACCTAAGATTCACCTGGGACCCGTTTCACAAAGCCTTTTTTCAATGAAAAATTACAAAAATGAGTGACAAATCTGCTGATAACCAATCAGAAGCAAGGATTTCACTAGCTTATAACAAAAACTGTCATTTGTCACTGATGACAAGTTTTGTGAAAAGGGGCACAAGTTTTACTTTGGTCACTGACTTATGGAGAACCAAGCATGAAGTGTTTTTTTTTCTGTAGAAATATTTGTAACAAATATCTGTAACAAAATGAATGTACAAAATGAATCAAATAATGAAAATTGATGTGCAAATGAAAATTTTACTTTATAATGACATGTTTTTGATTGATCATTTAATTACAGAATTAAAATAATTTTTCTTTGGATGAAATGAAGAGTTTGACACTTGGCGCTCCATAAATCTGTGGACAAGAACTCCATCCACTTAATCAGGATTAAAACTGGACTAAAATTAGTACTCTTTTATGAATACGGACCCTTGTTTCCTTTGATTTTTACCTGAGTGTCCAACTTGACCGGTTTAGCAGCTTTGACCGTGGTACCGTGTTTCTGTGTGAGTGGATGGGAATAGATATATAGACACACATATGGAATGCAAGGTTAGCATGTTAGTGAAATGCAAATAACTGTATGTGCTCATATATCATGAATATACCTGATAAAAATATTACACAGAGAGAAAGTAAGGAAATAATTAAATGATAGATGCAATGAAAGATGCATTATGTAGTTGCCCCTTGGAAGAATGGAAGATCCTCTGGCAAAATTGTGTAGTTCGGGGGATCATCCGGAGCTGAAAGAGCTTATCATCAAGTGATGGTGTAGATGTATGTAATGACAATTGAAGTTGTTCAACTGAGAGCCGGGAGGGTGTAAACTCATATAATTCTTTAGGTAGGGTTTACAATCTTCTCACTCTCAGCAGACACCATCTAATACCAGCCAAAGATAAACCATGAAGCCCCAATAAACATATGAAAGTCTAAAGACAGTCACCTGAAATGGCCAGTAGAACATATGTGAAGGACATCAAAACTGCACACGAGGACACAATGCAGCAAATACTTACTGCTAAAATTCATAACTTCATTACTTATTTATCTATTTATTTATTTATTTATTAACTCATTTATTTAATTATTTATCTATTCATTTATTTATTCACTCATTTATTTAATTATTTATCTATTTAGTTATTTATTTATTTATTTATCTATTTCTTATTTAGTTAGTAATTTGGTTGTTTATTCATTGATGAATTCAATCATTCACTTATTCATTTATTGCACAGCTAATGACCTGTTCAGTTATGCATAACTGCTTTACAAAGGTACCCAGCAGTTTAATTCATTCGTCAATATAGATTAACTGTATTGATCAGCTCATTACCAGCAGCTCAAACATGAATACTGCAAATGGAAATGTGGATCAATGGAGCTAGGAAATACACTATGAAGCATTTTACAATATCACTAATGAATGCTTCTCTCTCCCACTGAATGCTAGAGTTATCTACACCCATAAAGTTAGTGCATGGATCTCTGTGCAGTCCCATATGTGAGGTTCCTTGTACTGAAAGAAGTTATAAGCCACATACATGTACATTCATAAATATATACTTCTTTTCTTCATTATTAAGTTCAAAAGTCATTATCCTAAATACAAAATCCCCAAGGTATGACATACTTTTTTTGCATATGAAGACTGAACATTACACAAAGGCAATTTGATGAAAAGTACATTTGTTATGGGCACGGAATGTAAAGGTGCATGAAACATATGTTTCTTATCGGCAAATTACTAAGTGTTGACAAAATAATATGTGCTTTTATCTTCTAGGAAGTAATAACACCTCCAGAACCATCTTTGTTGACAGAGGCAAAAAGAAACTATACTATTCAAATATCAGATGTGCTGTTGATTGCCATGGAAAATATTCATAATGTTGAATATGACAAAGAGAAGGGAATTGTGAAGTGATAGGAGTGTAAAATCCGATAGACATGAGCGATATATAACAACCCATTGCTATTATCATAGTTACTATCAATTCATGTACATGTCACGCGTCACCTAAAAGTACAATTGTTAGAAACTTGGATGCTGATCCTTAATGCTGAGAGTTAGATTCCCATTAAGATATAAAGAAGGAAACATGATGCGAGTCAGTAGGTAAGTATACTGGAATATAGAATAAATGTTAAATATATGAAATTATCAGTTTATCATGCTGTGAAGTTAATGTGAGAACGACTAGACATCTCTTGATATACATGTACTTCCTTATTAATGATCTTATACTACATTCTTCAACTATTTCTCCTCCTCCTCCTCTCTCTTCATCTTTATCTTCTTCTTCTCCTTCTTTGTCTTCTTCTTTGTCTTCTTCTTGTTCTTCTTCTTGTTCTTCTTCTTCTTGTTCTTCTGTTTCTTCTTCTTCTACTTGTTTTTCTTGGTCTTGTTTTTCTTGTTCTTCTTGTTTTTCTCCTCCTCCTTCTTTTTAATTTTGTTTTTTACTCCTCCTCTATTCCAGCTCCTCCTTCTTCTTCACTTTTTAACTTCTTTTCCTTAAACCCCTCCTTCATATCAATCTTATTTCTCTTTCTTCTTCTTCTCCCTCTTTTCCCTTTTCTCCTCCTCCTCTTCCTCCTCATTACTGGGCAATTATTTAACCCTTCATAACTTTTCACATTGTTTTTCTTCTCTTTAATTTTTCTTTTCTTCAGAATGTACATAGCACCTCACAAAGAACTGCAGTCCACTTTACAACAAAACAAGACCATAGCATTTCAAATTCTAAAACTACCACTGTATGTACTGCTTGTAAAGCCTTCTTTCTACAAATTGTCTGCATGATGCTGCAGGAATACAAAACTTAAAAATCACCATGACGATTTCAAATATTAAGATTCATACAGTTTCAGAATCGACATGAATCCTGAGCAGGCATGGATTTTCAAGAGAAAAGTACTGATGCAATGGTTAGGATAACAAAGGATTTTCAAAGTAGCACAGTAAAATCAGGAAATAGGTCACAGTGTGGCATTCAAAACTGCAAATGAAGTCATGAACTGATAAATGATGATTAGAAATTGACACAGATACATGTATCATTCATACAGATATGACGACAATGATATAATGATCATGTCATAATTTTAACAACTGGCTTTACAATGTTACAAAGACAACTCAAGAAATTGGGTGTAAATCTCCATTGAAGATGCAAATAAACATGATATCATGTAGCATGAAACGATGGTCAAAAGATGAGTTACAGTATGTAAAATAAATCATCGGATGGGTAAAGATGAAAATTAATACCAACAGAAGATGGACAAAATTTGATGCTGTTTAAAACCTGTGCCAATCATAAAACCCAAGTTTATACCTCTTCTACCACAATACCAATACCAATAACCGATGTGAAAATAAACCCAAAGGGTGAAACAGTGCGGAATACTAACTCCTTAAAGCCCCACTGCACCACTTATAGCTTCTTGCGCCCTCTATATAGCAAACAATGCCTCATCGATGCCTGTTGGTCCCCCATGATCCCCTTTTTCTTATGTTAATTGAGAGCTGATTTGATGAGATAACCACTTGTCAGTGACCTTGCAGGGGGTCTAATTCCCCCTGGCCAAACTAGTGCAGACAGGCTTTAAACCCAAGTTTAATGACCTCAGACCAACAGTTACTTCTCCTTGAAACCAGGACCAGAATCGGTGTCAAAAGAGTGAAATATGCGAAACTAATTTAGGCTGATAATGACTCCAAATGTATCCTCCCCAAAGTTTAAATTTTGATACCTCTCCAAAGATCCAAGATTATGTGGCAAATTAAGATGGAGATGAAATTAAAGTATAGATGTAAATGGAAGCCATGAAATTGTGCTGAAGAAATGTTATAAAAATATTCAAAATCTTGATCATGTTTTTAGTTTACAGTTTACAAATGATGTTATATTTAAAATTGCAATATGGCTCATAATGAAATGATGACTATCAAGGACTTAAGAGAAGAAAATTCCCAGTGGATATCGATGGTTAAATTATTGAATATTCACAATAGTTAGATTAAAAGTACTTTCAAGAAAATTTAGTTGGAGTTTAAAATATAAGATCAAACTCTGTGTCTGGCCTGTTAAAATTTGTGACTTCCTTCACCTTCACAAATATATGCTTGTTCCTAAAAACAATCTGTATTTCCATCTCTATGGTTACCTTTCAGAAAACTGGTGTTTCCATGGTGATTAAATATGCCCAATCTATTTCAGTGTTAATACCAAAATGACATTAAACCCATGCTTTCCTGTAGCATGCTACACTTATTATTCAAACAAGTCTAGAATTGTACATAGTCAAAGTGTGAAAAATACAAACTCAGAATAAATAAATACATGTGATGAAAAATGCAGTGTGGCAAATGAGATATGGTGACGACAATGCGTAAATATATATATAAAAAGCAGGTATTGTGGAATACTTACAATATCAGCCTATAAAGTGCAGAGAAATGAACAAAATTTCAAATAAAGTATACATATCAGCAAAAGAAAAAAACAATAGCGGACATCAATACAGTACAAGAAATCAACTAATAATAAAACACCAGAACCTGAAAATGCTTTATAGTTTGAAAACACAATTTATAGAACAATTTATATCATATACGGTAGTTTCTTTTGGTGCAAATACAAATTTTACATATTTAAATGAAATATGTGAAAATTCAAATAAATATTCCCTCTATTCAAATTGCCTTATAGGAAGGTTTAAAATAATGCTGAGTTGGGGAAAAAAACATGTTAGGCTGTCCAAATGCAGATGTCCAAATAAATAATTTTTTATTTCTAACATGCCCGAGGCAAACTTTGGACTTGTTTAATAGTCAAGATTACATGAACTAGTTGCTATTCTGTTACTTGTATTGTCTTGAGTATATACGTTGCATTTTTGTGACATTGAAGAGGCTATTTATACACATGAATACAAACATTAATTGTCTTTATATATTGGTAAGAAGAGGGATGTGATAGCTAGGGAAGATCAGGAAAGGTGATGTTTGGATTTTACAGCTTTACATTTTTGCAGAAGAATATTTGAAAAAATAATTAATGGAAACACTAATATATTCGATATAGAAATATATCAAAGTTATCTCGACTAATTACACCCAAACAATATAGAAATGAATGTGAGAGTATATTGTATTTAACAGATTTTTAAGAAAGAATATGTCATTTCATGCAAGCTCAAAATATCCATGGGGTATACAATAAAAGCAGAGAGGAACCTAACTTCATCCAAAACAATTTCATTTCAGTTCATGACTCTCCTGATATAAATGTATATATGTGTTTTTTTAAAACAAAAATAGGAGCTTTGTGCGGACAAAAGCAACAACCACAACAAACATAGACAGAAAAAGTATCTTGTGCTACAGAGTATATTAGCAAAAAGAGAGATAACACACAGAAGCATGGAAGGGGTAGCATTGATCGATGCTGCATTGTAATCTTGAGATCTCTTGTCCAAAAATGAAATCGGATAAACCATCAGGTAGTCAAATGAAATTTCTCTCTGAAAATGTGTAAAATAAGTCCATGCGTGCAGGTAGAACTGTTCCTGGTGGACATTATGTTGTCATATTTTAAGATGATAAATATACTAATTGGAGAAGAAGAAAAGAAGGTATGAGCCGCAGGCATGCATACAGAGCAATACGGCATAGTTTGCACGCACACACCCTTGCCAATCATTGAGTGATTTCAAGTTGGGTGTTTAGAGCTGGTGTTAGTGTTTAATAAACACCAACCCCAGTACCCTACACACCAAAATAGAAATCAGCTAATGATAAGGCTTTGACCTCTGAATATCGTCAACTTCAGGTAGCTAGTGTTATCGATTTTGCAAAAATGTCGTCTGCTGAACCAACCTTTGTGGCTAGTGTTAATATTTTACTAACAAATGTCCTATTCACTAACACTAGCCCCTAGGGATTAAGCAAATGTTGATTTCCAGTTCGATGTTAGTGTTAAGCTATCAATATTGATATCAGTATCGGGCTCTTAATTGCGTCAGCAAATTTTTAGCCCAATTTTAGAGCTCTTGACTGCTCTAAACACTAACACCAACACCCAACTTGAAATCACTCATAGTGCGTAACAGTATCTGCAGAATAAGACTACAAAATAGGCACTCTAATTTAGCCGCTCCTGACACAGTCAGAGACTGACAAATTTAGGCTCTGCTGAAGGCTTTAGGAAATTGTAGTAAAGTGTCACATAAAGAGTCTGTACTTGCAGACTATGAGTGGCCTGCACTACCATGGAAGAGAAGGAAGAAGATGAGGGGGGGGGGGGGAAAATACAATCTACCAACAAAAAAAAAAAAAAAAAAAAAAAAAGAGATAGCTTACCCCCTGGCCTAGGAAGAGAGAGATATACTTGTTTGTTGTCTGGAGAAAGAAAAAATAAATGTGTTATAGAAATTGAAATTAATTTACATGCAAAATAAAATATAAGAGAAAAGAAGTAGTAAATAAGTAAATATATGAGAAATGCATAGGAGAATATTTCACCACAAAAGGACAGGATTAGAGAGTAGTGTATCTTACATCCATAGACAATTAAACTTATCCTCTTCATTTTTTGATAGGAAATAACAATTTGTTCATCTTTCAATTCATTGATAAGAAATTGAATTTACATAGTCACATATATCAGATTTTGATACATTTTGATTGATTATATAATGATTGGTAATAGCAATAAATCATGTATGTACAACCTCAATATACAGACTTGAATCTTTCAGCACAAATTGAGGCAATTATGGAGAGTTCATGTAATTCATTAGATATAACACTGCAAGATTGATGAAATGCAACTGAACGGACTACTATTTCACGAAACCTAAGTTTAATAAACCCTCCTCACTTGTTTTGCCGACGCAGTTGTCGTTGACCCTCCTTGACCAGTGTGCTAAGGTCATTGATCTGAATCTCCCAGGTATCGGCGAAGACGTCCAGATTCTCCCTAGCTATCTTACTGTTATGGTTCATTGCTAGGGTGATCGCTGCTCCGGTTAACTGCATTTGAAAAAATAATGCAAAGAATAATAATCACATTTATATTGTGCACATACCAAACACAGTGAATGCTAAAGAGGCATTCAAAGTACTGCTATTGTCCTGGCTTTAGCTTAGCTACCCTACAACACAGAGTCATGAATTACTGGCAACTCTTGGTATTACACAAACTGCTCTGGATTTTTAGCTGCAAATATAGACAAGTGGAACTATTATGTCCCCGAATGGATTCCTGGTCTTAAAGTGGCCCCCACCAAAAAGGGCAATACAACTCAAGAATTATTGTAAGAAAAGCAAATCTATTTGAAAGGTCAGAAAACTAACTCAAATCGTATTTGAGGTGAAAATTAGAATATCTTGAAACCACTAGTAGCTAATCAGTTATTTTCATTTTTTTCTAATTTGAATTCACCAAGTCAAGTTCCACCAGAAAATCCTTTTTTGTTGTTCTCAGGAGGCAGAAAGGGTTTTTGTAATGATGTCAAACATAACTCCAAAAATAAATTTGATGGTTTTTGCTTAGAATGGTATCATGCAATTTAATATTCTACATTTCATTTTGGCTTCATCCTATTTGTGTATAAGAAGTCCATCCCAAACCAGTGGTCAATTCTCTGTCCACTTACCTGTGTATCCGACGTGGCTATACTATTCTCCGCATGGTCACAACTGATGGTCAGTGGAGCTAGTCTGGACACATGGCCAAGTAATCTACATACCTGAATCATGGAAAAGAGACACAAATATTTTGAATTGAATAAAATTATCCTTTTAGTAGCAATACAATAGAAGTACACAAGATTAGTGTAATTTGCAATAAAACCCAATACCCCACCCCCTCTCCCCCCCCCCCAAAAAAAAGAAGGTAAACAGCTACAAAGTTAAGAGTTGTTTTCATGAAACTTTTTGTTCATAGTTTCCTTCAGCTTCAGTTCATAGTATTCTGATATCGGCTTTCTGTTTATTCTTGCGATTTATTTTGACGAGTGCAACACGAAAAAAGCTTTAGTATGTCTGTATTCGATGCTACTCTTCACATTTTTCTTTCTTAACTATTCATATAACCTTTACTTGTAAAATTACCAAAAGGCATACAAGTGGCACTTTTAATTGCAGTAAGATTCCTGTACATGTAATGAACACAGTTGAAAAACCATGACAGAAGATAACAAAAAATATGGTATTAATTCTTTAATTTGGTCAGCAGAATCATGAAATCTAATAAAAGCTACAGTGTATATGTACTCCAAATTTTATCTCCAACATTGCTAAAAAGGATGTCAGTGACACATTTCAGTGCAATTGGGTGTACAGAAAAATGGAAAAGCCTAAAACAAGATAAAGCTAGGGTAATAATTTCCAAAGCTCTTCGGAAGCACATAGCGATTTTATTTCATAATGTATTATGCGCTATACAAGAACTGAATATTATTATTATTATTACTTCTCTAATTTGGTCAGCATGATCATGGAATCTAACGGTAAGCTGTTGAAACTGCTTCCACCTGTCCCTGAAGGGCCACCTCCTTCAGTTTATGGATGGTCGTATGGTCATCCACCACCTTGAACACTTCTGATGCATGGTCTAGGGCTGTGTGTTGAAGCTAACGTGGAAAGATAATTTAAGACAAAGATAACAATGATAATTCATTAATATTGCATACACATCGACCCCCAAGGACGCTTAAAGTGCCTGCTAGGTACTACTACAGTCCAAACCTGATTTAGTGATCACCTGTCTATAAAAGACCACATTTTTTTGTTTCCCATGAAAATGGTTTCTCATTGAAACATGTACTAAAGGAACCTGTCTACAAAGACCACATTTTTTGTTTCCCTTGAAAATGATTTATCATCGAAACATGTACTATAAAAGGAACTTGTCTCCAAAGACCACTTTTTGTGTTTCCCTAGGGAGCTATAGACAGGTTTGACTGTAAACCTAAGTTACCCCCAAGGGTAGAGAGTACTGAAAGCAGTTGAGGATTTACTTCCTACCAGGGGATTTGTACTGAATGTACACCTGGATTGAGAGTGGCAAAGAGAAATACAATGAATGTCTTGCCAAAGGACATTAGAGCAACAGCTAGGACTAAAAATGGGAACCATATTATCCACTGTCTGGTTACATATCCACTAACACCTGACATCTCTGATCACCTCTATCAATACCATGCTGACTATCCTTGTGAGAAGGTCTTTTCACCAGTTGGAGATACATGTATCAGGCTACTAATTGCAAAGAACTGACTGCTCAAACGTTGCAATGTTATCTCTATATTTGGGAATATTTCGAATATTATAGAAATAGAAACAGGGGGATAAAGTGAATGTTTTTGTTATGAAAGTGAAAGATTACTATCGTTTGTTAATATGTAAAAAGTCAAGATAACCAAATATCATTTACTTTTTGGAATTCCCTTTTAGATTTGGATAATGACTTTGTTTGGAAGGGATGTATTTTTTATTTAAATTCAAGCAAATTCGTAATAATAAAGTTAAACAATTTAATTTCAAGAGGATTCATAGGTTTATTGCTCAAAAAGAAAACTTATA